>CAUYRT010019869.1:0-20574 GCA_963574885.1 Lepilemur ruficaudatus
TGGGGTTATGTCCTAATAAATCAATAAGTTGAGAATATTGTAAGTTAAAAATGCATTTAATATACCTAACCTACCATCTTAGTCTATTTTCTGTTGCTTATAACAGAATGCCTAAAACTGAGTAACTTATAAAGAAAGAAACGTATTTCTTACAGTTCTGGAGGCTGGAGAATCTGGGGTCGAGGGGCCACATCTGGTGAGGGCCTTCTTGTTGGTGAGGACTCTGCAGAGTCCCAGGGTGGCTGGCACAGGGCATCACATGGCAAAGGGGTTGAGCGTGCTAGCTCAGGTCTCTCTTCCTTTTCTTACAAAGCTACCAGTCCTATTCCCATGATGGCCTATTGATGCATTAATTCATGAATGCATTAATCTCTTCATAAGGGCAGAGCCCTCATTACCTAATCACCTCTTAAAGGCCCCACCTCTTAATACTGACACATTGGTGATTACATTTCAACGTGAGTTTTGGAGGGAACAAGTATTCAGACCATAGCACTTACTAGACACCACAGCATAGGCTAGCCTACCTTAAACATGTTCAGAGCACTTTCATGACAGTATTCAATAAATTACATGAGGTATTCAACACTTTATTATAAAATAGGCTTTGTGTGAGATGATTTGGCCCAGAATCTCAAGAGAGTATTGTACCACCTATTGTTAGTCCAGGAAAAGATCAAAATTCAAAATTCAAAGTATAGTTTCTATTGAACATGTATTGCTTTTGCACCGTCCTAAAGCTGAAAAATCCTAAACTGAACCTAATATAAGTTGGGGACCACCTGTATTTAAATACAGTTCTGAGATAATACTAAAATTGTCAGGGACGGATGATACAACGAAATAGTTCAAATGAGTTAAGAGCCCAGAAACAAACCACTTTAGTATTAAATCCAGGTATAAACCACAAAACAGATATTTAAAAACTGACTGTATTCATTTTTTCCACAGACTTTATAATCCATTAAAGAATAAAGCACGTAACTGACACTACAATAATACTTCTCTTTACCTTTATTGTATTTGCTGCTTCAAGCTCCACATTAGAAACCACTCACACATTGTTGAAGAGAAACACCCACAAACGTTGTGTGTTCTCACTTTAAGATCATCGTCATAAATCCCAAATGTCTAGAACTGCTAAATTTTTATCTCTAGACCTCACTTCTCCCAGGAACTCTGATTCATATGTCTTGCTATCTCTGCTGCGATGTCTGTTAAGTTTTTAAAACGTAACGTAGCCTAAATGGAACTTTTCCTTTTTCTGCTCTGCAAACCTGCTTCTTTCTCAGTTCTTCCCATCTGAAAACTGCACCATTTACCCAGTTTTTCAGCTAAAACACAGGAATTCTCCTGATTCCCCTCTCTCCCTTCTTCTCCTCAGTCAAACCTAGCAGCAAGTCCTGGCAACTTTACTGCTACAACACTCTGGGGATCTAGGAATTCCTATTTCCCCAATTAGCCTATGCTAATACAGGCTCTCACCAGGACTACTGTAAAACCTCTTAACTGATCTCTCTGATACCACAAATTCCCTACTTCCAAATCCATTTTCCACATGTGGTTATATCAATCTTCACAAACAAACATCCGTTCATGTCATTCCCCTTCTCAAAATTCACCATTATACTTTAAAAAAAATTTAAAGATCACTGGCCCTCAAAGCCTATACCACTGACCACACATTTACATCACACATCAATCCTCATTCCTACTACCAGGGCCGTCTTTCTACTCCTTCAACCTTACCGTGTTTACTCACCTTAGGGCCTGTGCATTGCTTTTCTTCCAGTTTTTGCAGGATGTCTGCTTGTCATTTATGTTCAGTTTAAATGTCAATTCCTAGAGAGACCTTTCATGACTATTCTGTATAAAGAATACATCACTCTCTTTTGCATCAGCCTATTTTAATTATCTGTATATCTCTTTATCATTTTATGACATGTCCTTGTTTATTTGTTTATTTTTACTCATTTCACACCACTAGAATGTAAATTCAGCTGGTTTGCTACCCACCATATGCTCTGTGCATAGATCAGTGCCCAGCTCATATTAGGTACTTGGTGAACATTTGTTGAAAAGATATTTATGATTTGAATATACAATAGTTATATGACACCAGCAAGGAAGGTACCAAAGTTACATACATAATACCAAAAAAGTCACCCTTGGATACTTTGCAATTATTGTAGAATTTCAGATGATAAAAATTATTAGGTTATAAGTTATTAAACATAATAAAAGATAAACTAAATGCATTTTTT
This sequence comes from Lepilemur ruficaudatus, assembly GCA_963574885.1. Lineage (NCBI taxonomy): Eukaryota > Metazoa > Chordata > Mammalia > Primates > Lepilemuridae > Lepilemur > Lepilemur ruficaudatus. Next base: position 2,265 of record CAUYRT010019869.1, read on the forward strand.
TTTAAAGACAGGGTCTCACTCTAATGCTCAGGATGGACTGCAGTGGCGTCATCATAGCTCCCTATAACCTTGACCTCCTGGGCTCAAGCAATCCTCTTGCCTCCCAAGTAGCTGGGACTACAGGTGCACACCACCATGCCCAGCTAATTTTTTCTATTTTTTGTAGTGACAGGTCTTGCTCTTGTTCAGGCTGATTTCATACTCCTGGCCTCAAGCAATCCTACCACGTGGGCCTCACAAATTGCTGGCATTACAGATGTGCCATTGTGTCTGGCAAATGCTTTTATAGTATAATTTTACCACAGGTAATTAACATGACTTGCAAGACAATTTGCATTCAAAGCTAGACAGTTGGATACTGGAAAGAGAAAACAAAATGAACAAGAGCAAGAGTTGTAGTTGTAACCAATATTGAGCATTTACTATGTGTCTGACATGTTATATTTGTCAGTTCATTAATTTAATGAGGTGGATATTGCTATACCAACTTTAGAAATTAGAATATTGTGGCTCACAGTGCTTAAGCAGCTTGCCCCTAATCACATAGCAAATTGTCAGAATCGGGATATAAATCTGTATCTAACTCTTTACTCTGTGATACGGCCTTAGAAGACAGTCCTAACTGAGGAGCAACAGCAGCTACAACTATAAAATTAGTGATAACTTAGGAATGAAAGATGTAACAGCAGGAGACTACCCCACACTAACAGAAGTGTGGTATCCCATTATTCTCCGTATAGATCACAAAACATCTAAGCTATAAACAACAGGCTCTAGGGCCATGACTTTACTAGAACACTGGCAAATATGCATTTAGTGAAAAGCAAATCCAACCATGAGACTGACAATGTGAAAGCCAGGTTACAATGGGAACATTCATGAACTTAGGCTCTGTTAGCTTGGAGAAGGAAAAAAAAAAAAAAAAAAAACAAAAGATAAAATGGTCTTCAAATTAAATGGAGTTGTATCTTATTTAGGGGTGAAGTTCTAATTGTAGCTCTTAATGTGAAAATAAAATTACCCTGAGAAATCCTTAAATATAACACTCTAGCATGAAATACCAATTTCAATTGGTCTGGCACCCCAGGATCAATAGGTTTCATATTTTGTGATTTATGGCATTTGTTTTCTATTGAGCAGTAGAAAATGTAACGTGGTTGCTTTGTGTTTAGTGGCCACATTATAATAAAAAAGGTTTGTCTTTAAATGTGCTGCTGTGTAAAGAAGGATACAAAGAACTCAAAAAGATAGGGAAAGGAGATATATGTTTCCCATTTCATTTTCACTCCTGGGAACATGTTTGAGGAGAATGCCCAGCATCACTTAAATTGTCTTTTTTCTCTTCTTTCCTCCCACTCCTTTTTATGGGGGGAGAGGGGAACAGAGAGTGTCTGTTGCATATGCATAAGTTCTATACGCTCATAACATGACCCCATTCTATATGAGTGACTTTACCAGGTAAAGTGGGCTTTCACTTAAAGCAGAATGCCTTTTGTCCCACAGAACATTTATGTAAAGTTTGCATGTCATATATTTTGAAATAGATAATAAATTCCGTTCCAATACTACAATAATAATTATGTGAAACAAGTAGGCAAAGTAAAAAGAAGAGAAAGAATTATAATCTGCTACTTTAGATTATCCATATTATTATTCCATTTATTGCTTGTAATTCAAATAGGAGTATAAAAAGTAATAAATTTAGGATTCTTAGAATATGTTAATGATTTATGATGTCCCTAACATTCAGAATGACCATGTCCCTAGATTAGATGCCCTATCATTGTAAATTACTTGAAAAGTAGTATAGGATCATAATAATTTTAAAGTTTAAAGAAAAATACAAAAGGCAGTAGAAAACTAAGTAAAATAATATAAATGTCAAGTGAAACAAGAATTCTCAAAGTTTCAGGTGACTTTAACCAAAAGAAAATTTCACCTGATTCACGGAAAATACAAAGTACAACAGTGCCTCTGAAATATAATCCAGTAATAGACTTGAGTCATAGTGTAGTTGATTAAATTGGCTAAATAAAACCCCTCCTATTTTCCTACATGTAGCCTGTGTATACATGTATTTTAAAAGTCATTGTAATATGTAGAAATTCTTTTTAGCGATGTGTCTTACCTGCTAGTTCCTTGAGAAAAATGAATGGTACAGTGCCTGGTCCTCAATAAACATGGGCCTGAATTCTGAGATGAATTTAAATATAACAGCTATATATAATATATTATCAAACATCACTGACTACATAACCTTAAAATTAAGGTAAGAAGATGACCCTTAAAATAATGACAACAAATATAAATTGTGAAACACAATTAACAGCAACTTCCCAGGAAAAATTTGGCAGATATTCACAGAGCCCAAATAGCCAGATAAATTAACTTTTAACCTTAATATATTATCCATTGAGACACTTTTCCCTCATCCCTCCCTCCCATCATTCTACTTCCATTGTATTTTTCAAAAAAATTTCATTCTTTCTTCATTTGGTTATTTTTAAAAAAACATTCTTTACCAAACTATCAAAGACATATGCAAAAATACTTTGAAAAGGAATTAAAATTTGTGATAAGTTCAAATTTATTTTTTGACTAATATTTCAGCTCCATGAACAGAGATTATGTTTTGTTCCCTACTATATCTTTTAAAACAGTGTCTTGCTAATATTAGACCTTCTAATATTTGATGAATACATTTTGTATTAGAAAAACTGTCTTCTCCAAAGAATCCTGTTTTAAATATGAGACTTCCTACTGGTTCACTAACAGTAATTATCATTATTTATAACAGTACTATAGAAAATAGCAGAAGATATTTCATACTCTATATACCATATAATGTGTGGAGAAAGTACAAAGAATATGTGATATAAATATAGGATTTACAGTTGATTGCATCTTACAGAGGGAATAATAAAAATAACGAAGATGAATAATAAAAACTGTGCTAATTATTTGCCAAGCACTGTGCTAAGGATTTTATGGGCAGCATCTCATAATTCCTACACATCTAGATAGGTAATATCATTACACTTTTTCTTGATTAAGGAAACTGAAACATGAGAATATAAGCAGGAAACCCCAAATCTGATAGGTACTAAGTAGTGAAGCTAAAACATAGATACAGGTAGTTGATTTTTGGAATTCACACTCTAAACCACTATAGAATAGTATTTCCTTACCTATGAAGTAAATCATATAATTTTATCTGATTAAGTCCCTCATAGAAAGAAAAACTAAGATCAAGACATATTGAGTTACTTGGTCAAAATCATATTTTTTTTTACCTGACTTGGTCATTACCAAAAGCACAAAAACACATTATCTTACTTCCTACGTTAAACAAGCAAGCAAGTAAAAACCTTCCTTAAGCCTACAGCCCTCTCTGGCTACTTCTCCATCTGTCTGCTCACTTTAAGAGTAAAACTTCTTAAAAGATTTATCCACATTTTGTATTCTAATCCTCACTTCATTCTACTCTAATTGGTTGTCTGTTTCAGACTCCCCTGTAGAACCTGCTAGCTTCTTTGTCCTTATTGTACTTGAGTTCCCAACAGTATTTGAGAGTAGACCATTCCTTTCTTTTTGAAACATTTTTAGTTTTGATTAAATCAAAGTTACCTTGTTTTCCTCCTACCTTATTAGTCTATCTTCCAGCTTGGCCTCTAATTGGTGATGTATGTAGAGCCTGACTCCCAAGTCTCAAAATGTGTGAGGGCTCAATAGCGAGCATCCTTTATTCAAAACCTGGGTGATTTCTTCTGCTCCTGTGGTTTTAAATACTAACTACAATTATTCTTCATTGTTCATGGATTATGTATTTACGAATTCACCTACTCACTACAATTTAGTTGTAACCCCAAAATCAATACTCAAGATACTTTCTCAGCCATTTGAGGAAATATACATGTACAGACTGGCAAAAAAATTGAGTCCACTGATATGCACGTTCCTAGCTGATGTTGAACAAGGCTCTCTCTGTCTTCCTGTTTCAGCTCTCATACTGCAAACAAGTCTCCTTTTTGTGATAAATTTAGTGCTACGTTTTTCACATTTTTGTACTTTTTGCTGCTGATTTCAGTGTTTAAAATGGCCCTGGAGTGTAGTGCTGAAGAGTTCTCTACTGTGCAAGGCTGTGATGTGCATTATAGAGGAAATATGTGGGTTACATAAGCTTCACTGAAGCATGAGTTATAATGCTTCTGGTTATGAGTTCACTATTAATGAATCAACAATATATATCAAATAAGGTGTCTTTAAACAGAAACACACATAAAACCAGGTTCTGTATTGATCAGTTAATGAAAACGTAACCTAACTCTGTTATTTCCTCTAGGAACAGTGGTTCAGTATTTGTTAATTCAATGTTTGAAGCTACTTTATAGAACATGATTATTATGAATAACAACAATCGACTGTGTATACCTATGGTCCCCAAATCTTTGTCTAATCTAAAACTTTCCATAGAACAATTAATCTAACATAGGTATCTGCCCTCCTGACACATCCTCTTGGATGCTTAGTAGGCATCTCAATTTTAAACTGGAATAGACAAAGCTCTTATCACCTGTGCTATTCTAAACCTGCTCCTCCACCCATCTCCTCAGTATCAGTCCTCCATTCACTCAGTTACTTAGGACAAAATCATAGAAATCACTCTTGATTCCTTTCTCTTCCATATCACCTGTCATTCTTTACCCCTGTCCCTCAGTACCCCCCAAACTATTCCATCAGCAAGTCTCTCTGTCTCCTTGGCTACTATATCACTACATCTTTTCCTGGAATAACCTCTTAACTCCTCCTATTGCATCTTCTCTTTCCCTCAGGGACACTGTGTAAAGTTATGAAGTATATGACTTGTATACCTTTCCACAGCAGTACTGTTACAATTCATATTCCATATAGTAGCCACTGGATCTTGTAAAAGAATAATCAGAGTACGCCATTCTTTTGACTAAAACCCTTTAATGGCTTACAACTAAAAAAATATCCAACTTTCTTACTCTGACCTATAAAATATGATATAATCTAGCCCTGCCCGTATTCTTGAGCCCTTGTGTACTAACTACTCTCCTCATTCTGATAATACTCCTCATGCATTAGCTTTCTTTGTTTTCCTACAAAAGGTCAAGCTCAGTTCCAATTTAGGAATGTTTTACTAGCTGTTCTCTTTGCCTGAAATGCTCTTCAGCCTGATTTCTGTAAGACCATCTCCTTGTCATTCACACTTCAGCTTAAACATCATCAGGGAAGGCTTTCATGACTCAATTTAAAGCAGCCACCCACAAATGCACTATTACATCACATGATTTTACTTCATTGCTTGATAGATGTTTTTCCCCCTAATTATTATATGCTCCATCCCACACATATGTAAGTCAGTCCCTTGTTTCTTGTTCAACAAGCTAAGAGTTAAATCAAGAATGCAATACCATTTACAATAGCTGTAAAGAAATTAAAATACCTAGGAATATACCTAACCAAGGAGGTAAAATATCTCTGTGAGGAGAATTACAAAACACTGTGAAAGAAATCATAGTGATTCAAACAAATGGAAAAATATACCATGCTCATGAATTGGAAAAATCAACATTGTTAAAATGTCCATACTATCCAAAGTAATTTACAGATTCAATGCAATCCCATCAAAATACCATTTTTTTGGATGCCATTTTTCACAGATCTAGAAAAAAATAATCCTAAATTTCATATGGAACAAAAAAGAGCCCAAATAACCAAAGCAATTCTAAGCAAAAAGAACAAATCTGGAAGTATCACATTACCTAACTTCAAATTATACTAAAAGATTATAGTAACCAAAACAGCTTAGTATTGGTATTAAAGTAGAGACATAGACAAACGGAACAGAATAGAGAACCCAGAAATAAAACCATACAGCTACAACCAACTGATTTTTAACAAAGCAGACAAAAATGTATACGAGGGAAAGGATGATGCATATGATAAATGATGCTGAGAAAATTGGACAGCCACAGGCAAAAGAATGAAACAGGATTCCTATCTCTCATAATAGACAAAAAGTTAACTCAAGATAGATTAAAGAGCTAAATGTAAGGTTGAAATCATAAAAATTTTGGAAGAAAACACAGGAAAAATTCTTTTAGACATCAGCCTAGGCAAAGAATTTATGACTAAGATCCCAAAGACAAATACAACAGAAACAACAAAAATAAATAAATAAATGGAATTTAATTAAATTAAAAAGATTTTGCATAGCAAAAGAAATAATCAACAGAGTAAATAGACAACCTACAGAATGGGAGACAATATTCACAAACTAGGTATCTGACAAGGGCTAATATCTAGAATCTATAAAGAACTCAAACAAATCAGCAAGAAAAAAAATAAACCCATTGAAAAGCGGGCAAAAGATATGAACAGAGTATTTTCAAAAGAAGATAGACCAACAGACATATGAAAAAATACTCCACATCTCTAATCATCAGGGAAATGCACATTAAAACTACAATGAGGTACCACCTTACCCTTTACCAGAATGACCATTATTAAGATATTAAAAAAAACAGTAGATGTCTGCCTGGATGAGGTAAAAAAGAAATGTTTATACATTGTACATAGGACTGTAAATTTGTACAACTTTTATGAAAAACAGTACGGAAGTTTCTCAGAGAACTAATAGTAGATTTACCATTCGATCCAACAAAAAATGATAAAAAAAAAGTCATTTTATCAAAAAAAGATACCTGTACCTGAATGTTTATCACAGCAAACTTCACAAATGCAAAGATATGGAATCAACCCAAGTCCTCATCAAGTGATGAATGGATAAAGAAAATGTGAGATATGCACACACACACACACACACATACACACTCAGCCATAAAAAGGAATGAAATACTGTCTTTTGTAGCAACTAGGATGAAATTGGAGAACATTATCCTAAGTGAAGTAACTTAGGAATGAAAAAACAAACATCACATGTTCTCACTAATACATGAGAGATAAGCAATGGGTATACATGGTCACAAAGTGGTATAAAGGACATTGGAAACTAAGAAGGAGGAAGGGTGAGAAGGAAGTGAAGTAAAAAACTTACAATTAGGTACAATGTACACTATTCTGGTGACGGGCACATTAAAAACCCCGACTTCAGCATTATACAATTCATCCATGCAACAAGAACACACTTGTACCTCCTAATAGTTTGTAATAAAAATTATAAAAAAGAGAAAAAAATATAAAATTATTATTTTCATAGCTTCCTTGAAATAGGAATATATAGGTCTGTTTGATTTTATATTGATATGCTCTTACTTCATTGGTTTGTCAAATTTATTTGTAAATATAATTCATATCTTATCCCCTATAGTCCGGAAATTTCTGGAAAGTCATATATCTTGGCCTTATAGAAAATCCTTTTTAAAATCAGCACTACATCCATAATAGATTGTGACAGGGAAAAAGTCCATTTTCTCTGTATTCCATAAGCAGAATATCATATATCACCAAGTAAGAGAAACCCTATGACTTCAGATTACAATGAAAATACATGTCTAGAAGGAATATTTCCTGTGGTTGGAGCTAACAAGAACCCCTATATCAAGGAATGTTTTCAGAGGCTACAGTGTACCTTCCAGAGGGCAACTATTCTGAAAGCACGATGTGAAGACAGCTTACTTAAATGCTAAATCAAGTTCAAAAATTGAAATAAATGAAATAAACATTAACACATCACAATCTATGTATTTGAGTATATAAATACACCAGTGTGGAAAAAGGATCTTTTCCAGTCTTTTGAGAAGTCAATTCCATGGCCACTAAGTTTTGTTTATCCAGCTTGTGTGGTAAGCTGATTTCTAAAGTAAGACAGATAACTTACATTGTCAAAGACCGTGTTTACCAAATAGTTTTCAATAACTGATGAAGCTTCCCAGGACTTTGGTACTAGGAGGATATCAGCCTTAAATGTTTCCCAGTCTATCCCTACTGTTGCTTCCCAATCACACTCACACACTTACTTACAATCACTATTCTTCAGATAACTTTTCCTGGATTAATATAATATCCTCCTGTCTTCACTGCCAATCTGTAAACTTTGCCTCTGTCTAATACATGGTTTCCAGGGAAATTTTTCTAAAGCAGTGTTCATTATGCCATTCATCAGCTCAAAATCTTTTATCAGTTCCTAGCATTATTCACAAAAGAAGTCCAGATAAATAAAGTTAGCATTTAAGTCTCTTCGTGATCAAGTTCCGCCTACCTTGCCAGCTTTATTCATATTTCTATGCACCGCATATGGGCCTTATTCCTTAATCTTTCGGATTCTTCCTCCATGCATTTACTTATGCAATCTATTCCCCTGATATAGTATATTCTTCTTTTTAGTTAAGAAATATCCCAAGTTTCTCTAACAAAGAGAATCAAGAAGTGTCATGGCTTCAATCAAGCTAAACATTTATTTCTCTCACACAATAGTCCAGAGGTAGCTGGGTAGCATGATAGATATCCTGCCCTGCTCCACGAGATTATCCAGGGACCATGATTCTTATCTTGTTGCTCAACCATCTCCTAGGATGTTTTCCTTAAATGCTAGGAGGAAGATGGGCTAAGAAAGAAGAAAGAGACTGAAAGATATGCCCAATCATTTTAGGGTCAAGAGCACCAAACTGTATACATCATTTCCACTCACTTACCAAAGGCAATCAATGACTTTGTCACATGGTCATACTTTACTGCTAGCGAGGCTGGGGAATGTACCCTCTAGGTTGGCAGCTACATACTCTGTTAAAACTTGTGGATGCATCAGATGGTGGAAGGGGGTTCTGTTAAGGGGACCAGTGGACTGGGTTCAATTGTTAGTCTCTGCATTATCTTTCCTCAGTTTACGCTTCTAAAACACCATTCATTTTAAAAGCCAAAATCAATTAACACCTCCTCCTGAACAGTCTTCTTCAATTTTATCACAGTTCCTTATTCCATAGTCCTGCAAAAGAACTATCAACTCTCTCTCCTCCAAAATTTCAGTTCTTCTACTTGTTATAGAATTTGGCACACTTTAGACATGTTTCAGTTAGCCATATACATATTAAAAATTTGTCAGAAAATTTGCCAAAAAGGAAAAGATTCATGTGTGCTATTGATTAATCTTTCTTCATTGTTTTATTTCATATACAAAGATTGTTGGAGACAAAGCCTGTGCCAATCTCTTATTCTGTATTTCTAGAAGTGGTGTGGAAAGGAGTAAGCATTCAATAATATTGGTAATGATAATACTGTTTCATTCAGTACACTGAAAATTTATCTTCATTTATTACAAACATGACATTTTAAAAAGTAACACACAGGGTTGATATAGAGAAATTATAATTTTTAGGAATTGTTTAAAAACAAGATTATTATAAAAGATTTTCAATTAAACAAAATATTATGTTCAAAAATTTTACTGAAAATATTTTCCAATAATGATGTTTACACAAAGGGTGTCTGTATTTATTGTCCTTTAGTAATGATTTATCAAAATCAAACAAAATCCTTGAATAATACTAATGATGGATTGCTATATATCTTTAATTTCTTAGGTTTATTGTTTTTTTAATTCTCATATCTATTCTTTATCAGATTTATAGATTCTTTATCTATTCTCATATCATTCTTTATTCTATTTGCCAACATCTCAGTTACTTTTGGTGTTCATATCTTCTTATTTTGGCATAAATATCTTATACTTTCAGACAACATGAAACAACATTTGGTTCTAGTGTGATAAAATATTTTATTTCATGATGCTTTAATACAGGCCAAATACTTATTTTACACTTAGTTATATATAATGGTAAATGATTTAAGTTATAGAATTTCACTTTTATACTGTAAATTTTGAATATAGTATACCAAATTTTAAAAATGGACCTATTTTTCTTTCAATATTGAACTATAAATTATGAGCAGGGAGTTATTTCTTTTGATTAATAAACACACTGACCAGGTATAATGAATATTTACACATTATTCTATGTTGGTAGAGCACTTAAAATGCCTGAAACAATAACTCTTATCAAACCAAATTTAGATCATTATGTATCAAAGTCTTTTGAAAAATAGGAGCATAATATATTCAAAACATGATAAATTCCCTTTACCTAAAACTCAGAAAGATTATAATAACCTTCTATTAAAAATGTTTTTAAACAGAAATCTGAGTCTGTCAGTAATTTGAAATTTAAATGTATGTAATGGCCTGGGGGAATTGTAGTAAGGGTTGTTCCCAGGGTGAGTTATAAACATGGAAATACTTTTTAAAACACCTATGTAAGCTGCAATGAAATGTATTGTCTTAAAATTATGTTAAAATAGAATTTAAAACACATTCATTTACATGACCATGCCTATGATACATTTAATAAGCATGCTTTAAAAAGCCATAAAGCAGTGGTTAATACCAAATACATTTTTTTAAAAAATTAATATTTTATCCTTTCTGTATACTTAAAAAAATCTACTTGGGCAAACTTTATTTTAAAATGTTAACTGCTGATTTTATTGGCAAACCTATAATAATGTATATGATCAATCTTTACCTAATTATTTTGTGTTGCAAACACAATTAATAAATCATCTTTGAAGTGCACTGACTATAATCAGTATACTCTGGAACAAGTCCAAGGGGCCATTAATCAAAACATGCAGCAAGGAAAGTGAGAGTCGCAGCCTGAACAGTTAGGTAAACACCGAGGGAAGCTAATAAAAACCTATCTCCTTTTAAAACCACCCCTGTGTTTACTTTTGCAACTAAGATAAACATTATGATAAAATTAAGGTTGTGTAAAAAATGAGGTTTGCTCATGATGACCAAAGTAAACATATAGCAATTGAACATTCATTTTATGTACCTAATTTGACACTAAAAATGTTTAAAGTTCAGGTACCAAAAGTCTGTAAGAATTAGATATTTGAATCTGATAATTATATTTTTCATATAAACACATATTATTTTCAAATATTTTGAGATTTAAACTAGAAAAAAGCAAAAATTTGTTAGCAATTTTAAAGAATCAAGGTATAAACTTAAAAATAGGCTCTTTTAAAAAGAAGTAGGCCAACTACCACATTTTAAATGGCCAAATGCAATTTCATCTCTCTCTGTCTCCTCCCCGTAATTACTATTATAATATATATTTTAAATTAATCCACTGATTTTAAAACATAGTCTTCCAAAGATGTTATTTTCCTCCAACATTGTACCTTATTGATTGTTAAATGGAAGGAAAGAAAATTTGCTGCGTTAGCACTATGTGCGTGGGCAATCCTCACTTTCATAAAAATGATAAAGAAAGGAAATACTTCTGGTTTGAAAATTCCATAAACACAGTTTTCTTCCCAAGAAAAGATTTTCAAGATCTGGCCAAAAACCTGCGGAAAACAGTGCTTTTAAAAATAACAGGATCCCATCTGACTGTCATGTCCATCTTGAAATGCAGGGTGGAGATAGTATTAATTCAATCCCTTCACTCACAAAGCTTACAGTTCTGTTTCTACTCTGTTACTGTAGTAATTTTGAGTGAGCAGTAAAGTTCATCTTTATTCAGCTATTTATAAATATGGATACAGACAGAACTATAATTCACAGAGTTGTGGTTGAGAATGAAATGAATTAATGGGATAGGATTCAAGTGTTTAATACAGAGCCTAGCACACAGCAACCAAATAAATATTAGTTATTACCGTCATTTTGTAGCAGTAAGATAAAGTAGCTTAAAGGAGAGTCTTTGAAATAAGATGATTCCAGAACCAAAATCACAGCACTTATCCTTGGGCAAGTTATCTACCCTCTAGGGCTGAGCTTCCTGATCTACGTAATGGGTACAGTTAAATAAGACAATGCATATACAGAGCTTAGTACAATGTCTAAGACACACTTATTCAATGAATGTTAAATATTATCATTATTATTGACTGACAGATCTTAGTAATAATTTATATGAATACAAAATGTCATTAAGAAAAATTAAAAGGCAAATGACAACTGGGAAAAATAAAAACATTTGAGATATAAGGAGCTCTTACAAAGCAATAGAAGACAAAGACTGCCACTCAAAATCAGTTAAGGTTATGAACAGGTGATAAACAAAAGATGAAATGCCAAAAGTCAATATATATTTAAAATTTATAAGACTTCTTTAATGGTTAAATACAAAAATTCAAAGAATGAGATACTTTCATTTGACTAAATGATTAGAATGATCTGGCAATGACCAAACTGAAACGGAAAATAAAAGAACAAAAGGCAAACACTGCTTGTGGGAGTACAAATTGTTATAGTCTTTCTAGAGAAATTCTGGCGAACATAACAAAGAGCTAACAAATACACATGTCCTCTGACCTAGTAATTCCACTTTTGGGAATTCATATGTACAAATATATACAATGTTCTTTGCAATAACATAAATGTGGATAAAGCCTAAACGTCCAGTAGGAGATTGGTTAAAGAAATTGTACATCTCTACAATGTAACACTATAACTATCAAATGATGTTGAAACTATCTTTGAAAGTAGAAAATATTTATAATATATTAGTATGTAAGTTAAAAAATAGCAGGTTACATCATAAATGGTATGAGCCTAGTTTTGTAAATAAAGTGTGGAAGAGGAAGAGGTCTGCAAAGATAGGGAACCGTGGTCTTAATGGTGGTTCGCTCCAGGTGGGTGGGATTATGAGTTTCCCATATGTTCATCCTTTTGTTTCTGTGTTTTCTGATTTTTCTAGAATGAGCATGTACTGTTTTTATAATTAGAAACAAATAAAATGAACTTCATTTTATTGAAAGATAAATGGATTAAAGCTGGACCCTTAACCCCCAAGTTTTAAGTTTTTATAATGTATGACATCGACAATAGAAACATAGGAAGAATTATACTAGAAGGCAAACTGATAATTTTCTTCAACACTCCATTAAAAGAAGAATCTTACTAAGAGTGAATACTTTATTTTATATATTTCTTTTTTTTTTCTGAGAAAGTGTCTTGCTCTGTTGCCCAGGCTTGAGTCCAGTGGCATTATCATCATAGCTCACAGCAACCTCAAAGTCCTGGGCTCAAGTGATTTGCCTGCTTCACCTTCCCAAGTAGCTGGGACTACAGGCACATGCCACCACACCACCTAATTTTTCTACTTTTTGTAAAGACAGGGTCTTGCTATGTTGCTCAGGCTGATCTCCAACTTCTGGTCTCAAGCAAGCCTCCCACCTCAGCCTTCCAAAATGTTGGGATTACAGGTGTGAGCCACTGTGCCCAGCGATTTTAAACTCTATGTGACTGCAACTGTGTTTCTTTGGGGAAATGAACTCTTTAGAACACTGAAAAATGTTAATACACACGGTAACTTTGGTTCAGTAGCCAGTAGTGCCTAATGTTTCTAATTATTCCTCTAAACAAAAGTGCATGGACTGTGTCATTTCTTCAAAGATGATGCTGTAAGAGTGTAGTGTTAAAAAAAATAGGAATTGAGCTTTTGAGGTCCAGGAAGACCATACCTTATACAAACAGTATCAGTGACAGCTGTGCAATACTCCATTCCACTCTATGAAGGTGGGGAAATGCTAGGCTGAGATGTGCTGCATCTTTTTCTGCTCCTTATAGCCACAAGGACTGTGATAAAATTGTGTAATCTTGGCTAGTTAAATCATAAACTCACTCTAAGGTATGTGTGTGTTATTTTGCTATCCACTACTCACTTGAAATATTACAGCTATCCCATTACTTAATGGGACCACTTAAAGGTTGATTCAGAACACACAGCTAAAACTAAACCACAGTTCAAGAAGCAACCAACATCTGTGAAAAGTTATAATTTGATAATATTTTTAAGGTTGTTTTGAACAACATGTTTGAGCTCTGTGTTTCAGAAAACAGCCATCATACAGAAGACTAAACCATGTCTGTGACTTCTATATGAAGCATGTGAACCTACATATTTTTACTTGCTAGCCTGCAGAAACAAAGACTATCTAAAAGGATCTAAAATATGCAAGTATTTATTTGCACATTTTGCCCAAGCTTCTTTATAATGTTTTTATCCTGCAGTTAAGATGATGTTGAGTTGCCCATTCCAGGGCTGTTTCAATGTATTCCAATCACCGAAATTCTCTTAGAAAATGATCCTGCTACTTTCAGCTGGGCTACCAGCAGGACAAACCAGTAGGATTGGGAGGGGAACAGGGAGGTGCCATATACACCAATTTTTTTGTCTTGTAATCCATTTTAATGCCTAGCATCCTATAATTTGGCTTAAATGTTCTTATATCTTAAAAATTGTGGACAGTCAAGAATTTTCAGAGTTCATATCCCAAACTAGTGTCCTAAAGAACACTATCTCTTTTTTTGTGGGCAGAGGCAGATTGCATGAGGGTGCTATGCTTGAGTACATTTGAAAAATTAAACAAGGTCAAATAAATTATTTACTGTGGGGTTTCTCAGAGCCTTTAATATATAAACCTCCAAGTTTAGGGGTAGGAGCACAAGGAACTGTGGGAGCTATGGTATAAAGTATAAACTTGCTTGAATATAGCACCCTATCTAGGGTATCTATCCTTTATATAGTTCTATAGAATGAAATCTGTGAAGGGTATAATAAAGAATAAATTCTGAACTCTTTCTTCCCTCCATCTACCCGTATCTCAGAGCTAGAAGCACTTAGCTCCTTCCTATCAACTTAGCTCTCCTCCTGGCCACTGAAGAACTTTATACTCCAGCTTTGGTAACAGGGTATACATGATATATCTCTGTGTTTGACTTCCCATCTTGGTCTACGGAGTAATATTGATTTTGTCACAACCTGGATTTGGCTGTCTTTTTGGCCACCTTTCCTGGGATCTAAAGCCCTGATTCTAAGACAAAGTTTTCATTTATAAGTTTCCGTAAAGAGTTAAACAAGCCCTTATTCAGCTGCTAATCCCAATATCTCCTAAAACTAGTTTGCTTTTGAGAGAGGGAACCTACAGATCCAAGAAATAGAACGCCTACAAGAAGAAAAAGCAGAATTTTTAGGTGGAAGGAAATAAGCTGAAATAGTTGAAAAAGTGTCAAGCATTAAAACATTAATTAAATCATTTAATTTGGACATTTTGTTAGGTGGCTGATTTTATTGCCTGGCTGTTAATTTCAGTAACTGGGAAATTGGTTCAATTTAGCTAAATAAGTAAATAATAAATGGATTAAATGATTTGTTTGAATAATCCAGCTAGTCTACCTTGCCACAACTGACTTTAGGTCATACCAATAGAATGCTATTAATAGAATTTTATTTACTCATAATAAACAGAGTTGGATTTATTTGTACAATAGTCCCCCCTTATCTTAAGAGGACATGTTTCAAGACCCCCAGTGGATGCTTGAAATAGTACCAAATCCTATATAAAATATGTTTTTTCAATCTGATAACAGAGATGGCTACTAAGTGACTAACAGACAAATAGTATATATAGCCTGGATACACTGGACAAAGGGACGATTCATGTCCCGGGTGGGACGAAGCAGGACAGTGTGAGAAGTCATCATGGTACTCAGAACAGTGCACAATTTAAATTTATGAACTGCCTGTTTCCAGAATTTTTCATTTAATATTTTCAAACCACAATTAACCATGGGTAACTAAAACCATGGAAAGCAAAATCACAAATAAGAGAGAACTACTATATATTTGCTTTTTTAGAATGTTAGAAGAAATAATAAAAGCTTCTAAATTTAAAAAAAATATAAAAGAAAAAGTCTTCCTTGGTTATTATGTTGTCTAATAAAGCATGACTTATTTAAAATTTTAAGCGGGGTGCTTCATAAGGCCCTAACATATTGTGCTGTTTTATTTAGATATATAGTGTGCCCTTATATGTTTACAAAAAGTAATTTTACAATGTTCTTGTTTACACTAAGGATTTTACCTGATGATCTTATTAAAGTAAAGTATATAAATTTGAAAGTAATTTTGCAATTTCTGCAGTTTTTGTCAGCTGGATCATTTCAATATACAGAATTAAAAAGACATAACAAGCAACTTTATAAATCACAATTTCAAGTGATGCAAGACAGTAAATAGCAAGGAATGTACAGCATATGGTTATGTTGAATAATAACTCTTCATGTTGACGCTAGTTGACAGAACAGGGTGAGTACTCCTCAAGCATAATCATATTGTGTGGATTAGTCACACTAAATTTTTAAATGAATATTTATCAATATATGCCAGATTCAAGGATTTCAGAGTCTTACTAAAAGTGGGAAACCATCAAAAATCTAAAAATAGTCCTGAAAAAAAAGCATTTACATTTACCAAAGAAAAGCAGAATGGCAGTATAATTCTGCACCTCAGAACTGCTAACACACGCCAATTTAATCTATTATCCTTGGGAGCACTCTACATAAGTTTCAGTGTTTTCAATTTTCTAGTTTCCTGTGTTTCAAAAGAATGAAAGTTTTATTATTGGGAATCCAAAATTGAACAGTAAGCAATTTGAAAGTAAAGTTAAAAAAACAGAAAATGAAACTAAGTATTAGATCATTTTAAATCATTAGATCTAAGAAGATGCAACACTGACCAAAATATCAGCGTTTTCTAGTCAATCTGATAATCTGATAACTGTTAACAAGAGTTATAAAACAGTATCAAAAGGTAGGAAAAACAGAAGAAAAGTCCTCTGCAATGTGAGAAACAGGGATGCTATCCGATCCATGAGGAAAAGCTGAATTCTGAGCGTGGGCCACACAACCTGCTAGGTCTGGCCTCCGAGAAGCCCTCAGCTTAGTCTCATGCCCTCTTTTCCGTGTGCCCTCCCCGCTCTCGTCACATTGACACATTCCCCCTGGGCACATACTCATAGGCTGTTTCCTCTGCCTCAACACTCTGTTCTCTACTCCCTACTCCACTATTTCACTCCTCTTTACCCTTCAGATTATAGCTCAAGTCATGTTTCTTCAAGCTATCTTCTTTGCTATGTTTCCCCTAAATCCTTAACTCCTTTGAAAGTTTACAATTACATAGCTATGTAATGATATAATTAATGCTTGTTTTCTCTCAGAAGAAGCTATATGAGATCAGAGTGGGTCTAGTTTGCTCAGCAATGTGATGGAAGTCATAGTCAAAATTCTTTGGTTCTCAACAAACACTGTCTACTCTGCAGTTCCTTAGTCGATGTGAAATCATGTGGTAGACCCACAGTGAAGGCAAACTCAACTGTGAGGCTATCATAGGAGATACAGAAGAAATAACATGAGGGACTGATAAAAATGTCTGAAATCCTACAGAGACTTAGAATTGAAAATAATGAAGTAAGGTTTCCCACATGAATTTAAGGAGATATAATGGTTAATAGGCTGTGGTGATGTGAACTATACAATCAAAATTTTCTGTGCGACCTTTTCTTTGTCACTAAGAGAATTAAACACAATTGTGTAATATATTCATACTCCGTTAGCCTTTTCTAGGTAAATGTGCCTAAGAACACAATGAACATGAATGTGGTAGAACAGCTTTATTCACTTACAAATTCTTAAAATATGCAGATTTCAAAAACTCTTAAAAATGGTCATCTAAGAGTTATTTCTATAGAATGTACTTAGAACACACACTTAAGAACATATCCATCCAAATATTTCATGTACTTTTAGTAAGTTTTACAAACAGGTGATACTTTCTTTAGTATAGTAAACCGAAGGGGAAGACCACATAGTCAAACAGCTTTATAAATAGTAGTGACTGGTTAATGTTGAACTAACAGTTTGTCATTCATTAATCCACTGAATAATTGTTTAAATTAAAATCACTAGTATTGAAGTTCCGTGCATAATACAGATTTTGACATTATTTAACAGAATGGGGTCAATATATTTCCAAAGGACATAGTTTTCACTTAAGATGGTATTGTATTGTATTGTATTGTATTGTATTGTATTGTATTGTATTTTTTTTGAGACAGAGTCTCACTCTGTTGCCTGGGCTGTAGACTGCCGTGGCATCAGCCTCGCTCACAGCAACCTCAAACTCCTGGGCTCAAGCAATCCTTCTGCCTCAGTCTCCCGAGTAGCTGGGACTACAGGCATGCGCCACCATGTCTGGCTAATTTTTTACATATATTTTTAGTTGGCCAATTAATTTCTTTCTATTTATAGTAGAGACGCCGGTCTCACTCTTGCTCAGGCTGGTCTTGAACTCCTGACCTTGAGCTATCCACCTGCCTCGGCCTCCCAGAGTGCTAGGATTACAGGTGTGAGCCAGGTATTGTATTTTAGAGTAAACGTAAGAGATTTAGAAAACTACGTCTATCTAGGGTTACA
>CAUYRT010019871.1:0-10306 GCA_963574885.1 Lepilemur ruficaudatus
AGGCTGTCTCAGAGATAGACAGGAGAAAGGAAATGGGGGACTTCAACCCTACACTCAGCCAAAAAGAAGTGAATTTTGCAAACAATCTGAATGAAAACGATTCTGATATACAAGCTGCAGATAAGAGCCCAGGAAGTCCAACAACCTTGTGAGACTTAGAGCACAGAAATCAGCTGAGCTCACCTGGACTTCCGATCTGCATAAATAAAACTGTCTTGTTTTAAAACTGCCAAATTTTATGTAAGTTGTTATGACAGCCATAGAAAATATATACTATTATAAAATTGAATTCTTAAAAGTTACTCTTAACAACTGCTGCTATGGAGAAACTCTGACGTTTTTAAAATAATTACCTAGAAAACATTACTTACTAATTATAACCACTCATGTAAAAGATTCTTTTGGATTTTCTATTTACACATTCGTAAAGTTTTTATTTCTTCTTTCCATTTGTTTTTTTTTAAAAAAAGACAGGGTCTCACTATGTTGCCCAGGCTAGACACAAACTCCTGGGCTCAAGTGATCCTCCAAACTCAGCCTCCCAAGTAGCTGGGACTATAGGTGCACTCCACCATGTCCTGCTTCTTTCTTCTATTTCTTATCCCTTTTGTCCCCTTTATTGGTCTAACAAAGATATACAATAAATTTGATAGTGAGCATATTTTATTCCTGATTACAAGAGATTAGCTTCAATATTTCACCATTCATAACACTCTAAATTTGCTTTTTAGGAGATTTTTGCCAAAATCCTCTGAAGTTATTCTTTTATCTCTATGTTGCTAAAAAATTTCTCACGTATACACATTGAATATTTATTTATTTGTTTGTTTGTTTGGCAGAGTCTCACTCTGTTGCCCAGGCTAGAGTGCCGTGGCTTCAGCCTAGCTCATAGCAACCTCAAACTCCTGGGCTCAAGCGATCCTTCTGTCTCAGCCTCCCGAGTAGCTTGGGACTACAGGCATGCGCCACCATGCCCGGCTAATTTTTTTATATATATATATTTTTTAGTTGCCCAGCTAATTTCTTTCTATTTTTTTTAGTAGAGATGGGGTCTTGCTCTTACTCAGGCTGGTCTCAAACTCCTGAGCTCAAACAATCCGCCCTCCTCAGCCTTCCAGAGTGCTAGGATTACAGGCGTGATCCCCGTGATCCCCCGCCCACATTGACTTTTACTGAATGTATTTTCTGCATTTATTCAAGTGATCACAATCTTTCTTCAATCTATTAATGTGAATTTCATTGACTAATCATTCTAATGCACAATCATCTCATGCTACTAGAATGAACACAACTTAGCCACCGATTTTTAAAAAAACATTGTTGAATTTGGTGGCTGCTATATTTTAGAATTTTTATACCTAGATTATCTCTAATGCTTGGCTCTCATTCATGTTCTCATGTTTTGTTTTGTTTCTTAAGTTTTTTAGAGACAGGGTCTTGCTCTGTCACCCAAGCTGGAATGCAGTGGTCCAAGCTCACTGTAACCTCAAACTGTTGGGCTCAAAGGATCCTCCCACTTCAGCATCCTGAGTAGCTGGTACTACAGGAGCGTGCCACCATGCCCAGCTAATTTTTTTTATTTTTTGTAGAGACAGGGTCTCACTTTGTTGCCCAGGCTGGTCACGAACTTCTGGCCTTAAGTGATCCTCCTGCCACAGCTTCCCAAAGTGCTGGGGTTATAGGCATCAGCCACTGCCCCTGGCCTCTCATGAATTCTGATTTCTCATTCATGCATAGTTCAAGTACCAAAGATGTGCTCTTCTCATAAAATAAGTAAAATATTCTCTCCCCTAACCCACTATTCAACCAACTCTTTAACAAAGAGTTATTATTAACTCTATTTCCTGGAAATATTTGTGCATTACTGAAATCATTCATTCCAATTATAGAAGGATGTTAATAAAATCATGTATCTAGATCTGAAATTATAGAGTTTGAAGATTTAAAAAAATGGTTATAGTACTATTTAGATTTTCTTTTCCACTCAGTTTTGGAAAGTTATATATTTTTCTAGAAATCTGTCCTTATGTATTATAAATGTTCAAATTAATTGGTCTAAAAATACCTTTTATAATTTCTGTAAATATATCCCTTATTTCACTCCAGGTAAAGCATCCATTTTCCTCTTTTTTGCCCTCATAATTTTAGTCTTTTCAAAAAATTAAATCCTGACATGATGAATCCTCTATTGTGTGTTAGATATAATTCATTACATTCTGCTACTTATTTCCTTCTATATATTTTTATTGGGGTTTATATTACTAATTCTTTTTCTAACTTCTTGAAGATCAATGCTATAGTAGATTCTGCTACTTACTGTTCACTGCCCATATTCTCTAGATAAGAAAATTATGCATATCTACCCATTGTGACATACCTTTTAAGAATATATATTCCCCATCCCAACACTAAGAAATGACAAATATTTGAGATAATGGATATCTAAATTACATTGTGTGCACATATCAAAATATCACATGTACCCCATAAATACGTATAATCATTAGGTATCAAAAAAAATAAATTATAAATGGAAAAAAAGAATACATACATATTCTTTCAGAGCATAGGCTTGGCCATATTATTTAGTCAGTGGAACGTAAGAAATGGACAGAAAGCACATATAAGCAGCAAATCCAAATATAACTGTTATGAATCATTTTATCTCTGCCTCTTGTTCTTCCCCTCTGCTGTGTGAATGAGCATGTACTGTATAGAGGCTGCTGTTCTGGCATTAGTACCAAAATGAGAAGACAAATGGAACAGAAACAAAGAAATACACAATATGTCAGCAATAACTGACCTAGAGCCAACGTCAGGTAACGTGAGAAATTTTTGCTTTAAGCCTTTGAGAGTTAGGAAACTTTTTATACAGCAAAAATAATACTGGTGATTGGCCTATTAATTTCAAGTATTTTTCCTAATATTTTCATTTAAGCCTACCACCTTAGCTGCACCTCCTAACTTCAGGTATCATTCAATTCATAGTTTCTAATTTCCACTAATTTCCTCTTTGAATGGTGAATTATTTAAAAACATATTGTTTTCAAGAACATGGGGATTACTTTACTTTTTTACTTTACTTTGCTTGTTTTTATTAATCACTAGCTTAATTCATGTATTAATTCATTTATTAATCACTAGCTTAAATCATTTACAACATGATTTGTAAATATCAATGTTTTGAAATTCCCTTTCTAAACCAGTGGCCAGTGTAGGACTAAAGGACCATGGATATATCCCAAAAGAACATTATTCTGTAGTCCTTAGGAACAAAGTTGTTTCCAATTTTTTTTTTTTCTTGTAGAGACGAGGTCTTGCTATGCTGCCCAGACTGGTCTCGAACTCCTGGCTTCAAGTCTGGCTCAGCATCCCAAAGTGCTGGGATTACAGGTGTGAGCCACCATGCCTGGCCTTGAAATTATATTTTACTGTCTGATTATGCCTTATTTACTTAGGGAGTAAATTAAATCACTTGGTGTAACTGTGGATTTGGTCTATCAATTTTTGTTTCATGTATTTGAAATTTTGCTATTAGTTGAATGAATTGAATTTTACAATTCTACATTGAATTTTAAGCTATACCTTCCTGATAAACTTCCTTTTATTATTACATGACACACTTTAGCACTAGTAACGCTGTTTCCAAGTCTACTTTGTAAATCTTTTCTGTCCAATATTAATATGTATATAAGTTTTTTTTTGGTTTACTGTTTTTGTTTAATTGGGTAGGTAGTTGAGCTTTCTTTTATAATTTTTCTTTTTAATTGGCTTAAAAAAACAAAATGTACCACTTTAACCATTTTTAAGTGTGCAGTTCAGTAGTGTTAAGTATATTTACACTGCTAGGCGACCAATCTTCAACATTTTTCATCTAGCAAAACCCTATACCCATTAAACAACAATTTCCCATCCCATTTCCTCCCCCCGCCCCCAACTCCCCCAACCTCCCCCCGCCGCCCCCCGCACTCAGCTCCTGGCAACCACCTTCCTACCTTCTGTTTCTATAGAGTTTACAACTTAATTTAGATATAGACGTGGAATCACATAGCATTTGTCTTTTTGTGACTGGGTATTTCCCTTAGCAGAAAGTCCCCAAGGTTCATCTAAGTTTGCGGAATGTGACAAGATTTCCATCCTTTCTAAGTTTAAAGCCCAATAATATTCAGTTGTATGTATATACTACATTTTGTTTATCCATTCATCCATTGAAGGACATTTGGGTTACTTCCACTTCTTGGCGCTTGTGAATAACGCTACTATGAAAATGGATGCAAATATCTCTTTGAGACTCCTTTCGAAGTCTTCTGGATATATATTTAGAATTGGTATTGCTGAGTACATGGTATTTCTGTCTTTAATTTTTTGAGAAACTGCCATCCTGTTTCCAATCAGAACTGCACCATTTTACATTCCCACCAACAATGCACATGGGTTCCAATTTCTCCACATCATTAACAGGTGTTATTTTCTGTGTTTTTAATAGTAGCCATCCTAATGAATGTGAAACAATCTCTTGTGATTTTGATTTGTATTTCTATACTGGGTAGTGATTTTGAACATGTTTTCACATGCTTTTTAGCCATTTTTATATTAGCATCATCTTTAGAGAATTATCTATACAAATCCTTGGCCCATTTTTAAATTATTTTTTGTTGAGTTGTAGGAGTTCTTTATATACTCAGGATGTTAACTCCTTATCAGATATGTGATTTATGAATACATATATCATACATGATATATGAATTCCAATTTGTATACTTTTGTTTTGTAACATGTGATTGTGGTGTGAAATCCAGGACACTATTGTCAAATCCAAGGTCAGGAAGATTCTCCTCTAAGTGTTCTATAATTTTAGATAATATGTTTAAGTCTTTAACCCAGTTTGAATTAATTTTCATGTATGGTGTAAGGTAAGGGTCCAACTTCCTTCATTTACATATGGATATTTAATTTTTCCAACACCATTTGTTGAAGAGACACTTTCTCCATTGAATAGCCTTGATATACTTGTCAAAAATCATCTAACCATATATGTGAGGATTTATTTCTGGGCTTTCTATTCCATTGATCTATACATCCAACCTGTGGTAGTACTACAATGTTTTGATTATCATAATTGTAATATGTTTGAAACCAGGAAGTCTGAAGCCTCCAAATTTATTCTTCTTTAAGAATGGTTTTCCTCTTCAGGGTCCCATGAGATTACACATGAATTTTAGGAAGGATTTTTCTGTCTCTGCAAAAAATAGTCATTGAGGTTTTCATAGGAATTACACTGAATCTGTAGATCGCTTTGGGTATTGACATATCAACAATATAAAGTCATCCAGGAACATAGGATATATTTCCATTTGTATGTATATATGTACAAATTTAATTTATATTTTATATTTTTAATTTTTTAATTTTATTTTTTATATATTTTATATATGTACATATGTATGCGTGTATGTACGCTCTGTTGCCCAGGCTGGAGTACAGTGGAGCAATCATAACTGGGAGCCTCCAACTCCTGGGCTCAAGCAATCCTCCTGCCTTAGTCTTCCAAGTAGCTGGGACTACAGGTACACATCACCATGCCCAGCTAATGTATTTTTTGTAGAGTCAGGATCTTGCTATGTTGGCCAGGCTGGTCTCAAACTCCAGGCCTCAAGCTATCTTCCTGCCTCTAGCTGTTGTTTACTATAATAGCTTTAATAATGTTTAATTTGCATATGGTACAACTCACTCAAGTGTACAATTATTGTTCATATACTGTTTTACAACCATTATTACCCCAAAAAGAAACCCGCTACCCATCAGCAGTCACTCTACATTTCCTCCTAACCACTCACCCACAATCCCTGTCCCAGGCAACCACAACCTACATTTTGTCTACATCGATTTTCTTTTTTTAGTCATTTCATATAAATGGACTCACAATATGTGGTCCTTTGTAACTGGCTCCTTTCATTTACTGTCTTCATAATGTTTTCATATTGTTATCATGTATTAATACTTCCATTTGATTACCAAATACTCCATTATATGGATATATCACATTTATCCTTGCATCAGGTGATGAAAATTTGAGTTCATCTTTAAAATGCTGCAATGAACATTTTTGTACAAGTTTTTGGGTGGACATGTTTTCATTTCCCTTAGAAACAGTTACTAGAATTGCTGGCTCGTATTATGTTTAACCATTTGAGAACTTCCAGACTGTACTCCAAAACAGATGCCCATTTTACATTCCTACCAGCACTGTATGAGGGCTCCACTTTCTCTCCGTCCTCACCAACACTTGTATTACTATAGTTATAGTAGGTATGAGATGGTATCATTATGATTTTACCACCACTGATGGCTAATGATGCTGAACAACTTTTCATGTGCTTATTGGCCATATATATTTCTTCTTTGATGTTATGTCTATACAAATTATTTGCCCATTTTTAAATTGGGTTATTTGTCTTATTGAGTTGTAATTTATATATTACAAACACAAGTCCTTAACTGGATATATAATTTGCAAATATTTTCTCCCAACATGTTATGTTTTTAAAATAGACTATTTTTTAGAATGGTTCTAGTTTCACAGCAAAACTAAGCAGACTACAGAGTATTCCCATATATCCCTTGTCGCCATACATGCACAACTTCCCTCACTCTGAACATCCTGCAACAGAGTGATATATTGGTTATAATCAACGAACCTACACTGTATTATCACCCAAAGTCCACAGTTTACATTAGGGTTCACTTTTGGTGCTGTACATTCTACGGATTTTCACAAATGTAGGGTACGTGCATCCACCACTGTAGTATCATATACAATAGTTTTACTGCTCTAAAAATCTTCTAGGCTCTGCCCAGTCATCCCTCCCTCTCCCCAGTCACTGGCAATCACTGATCTTTTTACTGTCTCCATAGTTTTGCCTTTGCCAGAATGTCATATAGTTAGAATCACACTATGTAGCCTTTTCAGCTAGGCTTCTTTCACTAATATGAACTTAAGCTGCATCTATGTCTTTTCACAGCTTGATAGCTCATTTATTTTTAGGGTTGAGTAACAGGCCACTGTCTGGACATACCAGTTTGTTTATCCATTCACCTACTGGAAAACATTTTGGTTTCTTCCAAGTTTTGGCAATCATGGATAAAGCTGCTAAAAACATCCATGTACAGATTATTGTATGGCTATAAATTTCAACTAATTTGCTGAATCATTTAGTAGAGTGTATTTAGCTCTGTAAGAAACTGTCAAACTGCCTTCCAAAGTGGCTGTACCAGTTTGCATTCCCACCAACAATGAATGAGAGTTTCTATTTCTCCACATCCTTCCAAGCATTTGGTATTGTCATTGTTTTGGACTTTGGACCTCCTAATAGGTGTGTAGTGATATCTCGTTGTTTTGACTTACAACTCTCTGGTAATATATGATGTTGAGCATCTTTTCATATGCTTATTTGCCACCTATTTATCCTCTTTGGTGAAGTGTCAGTTCAAGTATTTTGACCATTTTTTAATTGACAATTTTTTAATTGGCTTGTTTTCTTGTTGAGTTTTATGGGTTTTTTGTATATTGTGGATAGCAGTCCTTTATCAGATGTGTCTTTTGCAAATATTTTCTTCCACTCACTCGTCTTCTCATTCTCTTGACAGCATCTCTCATAGAACACAAGTTTTTAATTTTGATGAAGTCCAGCTAATCAATCATTTTTCATTGATTATGCTTTAGTATTGTATCTGAAAGTCATGCCAAGGCCAAGGTCACCTAAATTTTCTCTTATGTCATCTTTTAGGAGTTTTATTTATTTATTTTTGAGACAGAGTCTCGCTGTGTTGCCCTGGCTAGAGTGCCGTGGCGTCAGCCTAGCTCACAGCAACCTCAAACTCCCGGGCTCAGGCGATCCTCCTGCCTCGGCCTCTCAAGTAGCTGGGACTACAGGCATGCGCTACCATGCCCAGCTAATTTTTTTTATGCATTTTTTTTTTAGTTGGCCAATTTCTTTGTATTTTTAGTAGAGACGAGGTCTTGCTCTTGCTCAGGCTGGTTTCAAACTCCTGACCTTGAGGGATCCGCCCGCCTCGGCCTCCCAGAGTGCTAGTGTTACAGGCGTGAGCCACCGCGCCCGGCCCTTTTAGGAGTTTTATAGTTTTATGTTTTATATTTAGTTCTACGATCCACTTTAATTTCTGTGATGGGTTTAAGTTCGTATCCAGGTTATTTTATATGTGGCTATCTCGTCCCAGCATCATTTGTTAAAAAGACTATGTTTATTCTATTGTATTGCCTTCGTTCCTTTGTCAAAGATCAGTTGACTGTATTTATGTGGGTCTACTTCTGGGCTCTCTGCCATGGCTTTATAGTAAGTCTTGAAGTTGGGTAGTGTCATTCCTCCAACTTTGTTCGTCTCTAGTGATTTCGTGGTAGCAATTGTGGGTTTTGTTTGTTATTTTTTTGTTTGTTTGGGTTTTTTTTTTTTGCCCCTCCAGATATCCACAAAATAACTTGCTGGGATTTTGACTGAGACAGCATTGACTCTATGGATCATGTTTGGAAGAACTCACACGTTGACATTTGTGAGCCTTCGTATCTGTGAACATGGAATATTTCTCATTTAGCTCTTCCTTGATTTCTTTCTTCAGAGTTTTGTAGTATTCTCATATGGACTGTGCACATATTTTGTTAGATTTATAACTATTTAGATACTAACATAAATTGTATTGTGCTGTATGTACAAATGGTCCCCTACTTATGATACTTTATGGTTTTTCAACTTTACAATGGTATGAAAGCAATAGGCATTCAGTAGAAACCGTACTTCAAATTTTGAATTTTGATCTGCTCCTGGGCTAACAATATACCGTATGATACTCCCTTGTGATGCAGGGCAGCAGCAGTGAGCCATTGTGTTTTTTACTTTTAATATAGTATTCAATAAATTACACAAAATATTCAACACTTTATTATAAAGTATGGTTTGTGTCAGATGATTTTGCCCAACTAAAGGCAAATGTAAGTGTTCTGAGTACATTTAAGGTAGGCCAGGCTAAGCTATTACATTTGGCAGGGTAAGTACATTAGATGCATTTTCACCGTAACGACACTTTTATACTTTCAACTTAACGATGGGTTTACTGGTATGTAACCCCATGATAAGTTGAGGAACATCTGTACTGTCTTTTCACTTTGTGTGGTATCCTTTGAAATACAAAATCTTAACATTTTGATAATGTCCAATTTACTTTTTCTTTCATCCCTTGTGCTATATCGTAAGAAACTGCTATTATCTACAGTCCTTACTGTATCTCTGGTATCTAAAATCACTTTCATTCTACCTTTGGGACTTCCTTTAATGAGATGCTGCTGGTGGTGAATTCTCAGATTCTACTCTCTCACTTGAAAGATATTTTTGCAAGGCATACAATTACAGGCTTAGAGTTATTTTCCCTTTACTCAACAATAGCAAAGACTCTGTAGAACATCGTTCTGCGTACTCTTTCCATATATTTTATCTCTTTGTCTCTCTGTGGTAATTTTTAAGCAATTTTTTGTGAAGTCTTCCAATTCACTAATTCTCTAATTCTAATCTTCTGTTAATCCCTTCAATTGGCTGAATTAATTTCAATCATAATTGTTTTTACTTCCAGAAGTTCTATGGTTATTCTTTACAATTTCTTCTTTTCTGCACATATTTTTATTTCCTTAAACACAGTAAACATAGTTTGCTTCATATTCTGTTTAATAATTCCACTATATAATTAAAGTATGTTTCTGCTGTTCTTTTGCTCATACATGTGGTATCCTCATTTCTTTGATTATTAACTTTGTGAGCTGCTTTTCTTATAACTTGAATGAATAATCTGAGGTCTAGGATACAGGTGACTGTCTTCATGAACAAGCTACATTTGCATATGCTAGGAGTCTGGGAAACTGAAAAGTAACAATCACTTTAAATTTACAACTAGTGGTTACTTTGGTAGTGTCAATTTGGGTTGCATGGATACAACTTTTCTTCATCAAACACTATATATTTTTATTAAGCAATTTTTTTTTATTACTTCAAAATATTAAGGGGGTACAAATGCTTTTGGTTACATGGATCGCTTTTGTAATGCTTGAGACATGGCTTTAAGTGTACCCATCACCCAAATAGTGTTCATTGTACTCGTGAGAAATACAACTTCTAATTTTTTCCTAAATACTTAGCACAACCAGGGACTTATCCTTGTAGTGCCCTAGGGAAGTAGGTGGGAAACAAGTTACGTTCTCTTTCACTGAGAGTGCACTGCTTTTGGGTACCAATGTAGTGAAAAA
>CAUYRT010019875.1:0-10075 GCA_963574885.1 Lepilemur ruficaudatus
TTCAAGATAATACGAAATGAGAGAGAAAACTACTATACTGGATGCTAGATTTAGGAATTCAAAAGGACTTTATTAAGCTCTAATTATGGGTTGAATCTGAGTAGAATTTAACATGGATAAATAAAAAATCTAGAGCACAAGTCCAAAAATATAGTAGCACATACATAGCCTTTGGAGGATTTAATTTTCTCCAAGATTCATAAGAATCCACAATTTATCCACAACTTAATAGTACACAAAGAAGAGGAACATGTTATTAAGGCACATGCTCTACTTTAATTCATCTTCAAAATGTGGAGATTGTCCAAAATTATTCTACCTCATCTGTACTACTGAGTATAAAATACCAGAACAAGGAAGATTATCCTATTTTACCCAGAGCTAATCAGAACACATTTAGGTGTAGTTAGGGGAATCAGAACAAATGAGATTTTGGACCACTAGAGTAAGTGCCGAGGAAGAGTGTCTGAGAGGGTAGGAGGGTTCAGTGCAATGGCGTAAGAGCTCCGGTCAGAGTCCCTAAAGGACAGGGCAGGCTTGTGTGGGACATCATAACTGACCTCATATATTGTGCTGAAGAGAAATCAGCCTTTTTTCTATGTGCTCTAAAGAACAGCACAAAGAACAATGAGTATGTTTTTCTGGGAGCTAGATTTCATTTCAACATAATGAAATCTTCCTAACAATTATATCTATTATTAAGTTGAATTGACTGAAATAAAAAGTTCAAATCACTAGTGGTTTTAAAACAAAAGCATTAGAGTTTTCTCTCATCAGAAAATGACCTCAAGCGAACCTTCCAACTAAGATTATTTTAAGATGTGGGTTTTTTCTTTTCAGCCCCGTCATCTGGAATCTTCAGGAAACATATACACTCTGAAAAGTTAGCCTAGAGTAGGGGCACAGTGTGAATTTGAGTGATTGGTTCCAAGTGAGACACCACCACAGCCGTATATTTTGCTTAAAATATTTTCTACTTTTTTTTTATTGTAAATCCATCTCCCAGCAAATGATAATAATGTTAGCAATGGCTAACATGTATTGAGTACTTACTCAGTGCTAGGTACAATGCAAAAGTTCTCCACTGATTATCCCACTTAATCCTCACAACAACTCTAGTTCTTTAACGTACACATACTCCTAACTATATTCAGTGCTATGGTTATACCCATTTTAGAGATGCGGAAGCAAAGAAACAAAGTAAGATTATTATACTCATTGTTCTTTATGCTGCTCCTTGGGACACACAGAATAAAAGTCTAATGTCTCTTTGGCAGACAATATGTAGTCAATTTTTGTTGTCTCAGAATTCAGCAACATAAGCAATAGTTGAAAATATCAAGTGTCCCACTCAAGACACTCAGACACTCTAACTTTTTCATTTATACATATTTTCGGTACAATAGCACTGAGGAAATCACACTAAATTTTTTCTATTACTGGAAATTTAAAAATAAAATTTTGACTTCCAAAGGATAAAATAATTCTCCAACTAATTTTCAATGCATAATTTATTAATTCTTTCTTTATATATATTAATGACCGCTAATAAATTTTGGTTCATAAAATACAATTTTGCAACAAGATTGATTATTATTCATCGAAGACAAGTATCTTAGATTTCTCGTAATTCATCGCTGGACTCACATTTCAAAATCCTAAACTACCTTAAAGGAAATTAATCTGTAGCCAATAAAGTGCCACAAAAAGGTATTTAATTCTATATACGTCTCAATGCTAAAATAATCTTCCAAAGTTATTGCTTTTTGGTCTAATTCGGGTTTGCATTTACTAAGTACTATTAAATGATATGCCCAAGACACTCACTTTAAAATGCTAAGACTTTGTCCTAACCTAGAGGAGCTCAGAGTCTTTAGGGATTACAGATACATAGAGAGATTATATCATCAAAATAAAAAAATGATCAAATAGAGGCAAGTCTAGGGTGCTATAGAGTGCACAAAAATGAAAACTGTAATAGTCAAGACTCCCAGGTACATACATGTACAAATAAAAAAACTCCTTCATAAAAAAATTAAATATTGTGGGAGAGTATTAGAAGGATTCTGAAGGAACACACGGAATCTGAAAACAGTCTTCAGAAAGCAAACTATTCTGTGTACATTAGAGGCTGGGAAGGGAACTCAGTATCATTAGAATTCTCTCTCTCCCTCTCTTGTCTCTGATTGTCTTCAATTTCTCCTAATGCAAGGGGCTTTTTTTTTTTTCATCTTAAAGAACTGAGAGGCAACAGAATCTTTCCTCTTCAGCTCCTGTTAGAATAAATTTAGTGAAGGCTCCGCCACGTCCCTTCTACTGGAGTCAGAACATCCAAAGTCATAGTAGAAGTGGGGAGTAGGAAAGGGTACTGGGCAGATAAAATGGCTGCTACCATAGGCTACCATAAGCACTTTACTTGAAAGAAAGGTGCTGAAATCTCAGAAAGGAGGACCAGGCAAAAGTCTTTAAAATATAGTTATACTTAGTCTAAGCATTAGGCTAAAATGGTAAAATTATAAGAGTAAACAAAGCTATGTTAGCGATCATCGTCCTGATATTTAGCCTGAGTACAGTTTGAAGTGGGGATTATCAGAGATGAGGCTGAAATGTCAGAGAAGGGTCAGGTCGTGGAGTACCTTGTACACTCTGCCCCAAATAAAAGATGATTGATGAGCCTGCATGACCCAGAAATCTAATTTTTAAATTTCCAATTCTGCCTAAGATTTTTTTATGCAAACGTGTAAAAAAATAATCAACATCTCTAATCATTAGGGAATTGCAAATGAAAACCACAATGAGATATCACCTAATCCCAGTGAGATTGGCCTTTATCAAAAAGTCCCAAAGCAACAAATGCTGGCGAGGATATAGAGAGATAGGAACACTCTTACACTGCTGGTGGGACTGCAAATTAGTGCAACTTCTGTGGAAAAGAATTTGGAGATACCTCAAATAGATAAAAATAGAACAACCATTTGATCCAGCAATAGCATTATTAGGCATCTACCCAAAGGAACAAAAGTCATTCTATAATAAAGACATCTGCACCGTAATGTTTATGGCAGCACAGTTCACTATTGCAAGGATGTGGAAACAACCCAGTGCCCGTCAATCCATGAGTGGATTAATAAAATATGGTATATGTATACAATGGAATACTACTCAATTGTAAAAAAGGATGGTGATCTAGCACCTCTTATAATTTCCTGGATAGAGCTTAAGCCCATCCTCCAAAGTGAGGTATCACAAGAATGGAAGAAAAAGCACCACATGTACTCGCCATCAAATTGGCACTGGCTGATCAACACTAAGGTGCTCACACAGTAGTAATATTCTTGGGGTGGGTAAACTCACAACTAATGGACGCAGTGAGCATTGTAGGGGGGAAAGGGCAAGCCTCAAATCATGGTTTGGGTGTGGCAAAGTCATAACATGTAACAGAAATGTTTGTACCCCCATAATATCCTGAAATAAAAAAAAATGAAAAACCACATCAGACACATCTCTGGCAATTCTGCAAAACAGTTGAGCATACTTACCGTCAGCTTAAAAGATGAGAAAGTAGGAAAAATGAGTAGCCCTTCACGGAAACAATTCAGGTCTGTTGATTACCTTAATTGACTTAACTGATTGCACTTGAGTTAGAATCCAGGGATTCAGTTTGCTGAATTTTGCAAAAGCACCTGAAGCCAGTAAGTTTAATTGTTTTCCAATGATAAATCAAGTCTATATGAAGTTAAATTACTTTTTACAGATAATTCTTTTATCAGTTGTATTTTTCATCAGTTGTATCACTAACTTTTCAATTAGAAAATACATGCACATGATAAACATTTTAAAGGTATGAAAAGTTACCACTTTCTTGTGTATTTTTATACAAGAACTAATAAAACTTGTTTGCATAAGAATCCTAGAAGAAAATATAGGGAAGACTCATTCAGACATCGGCCTAGGCAAAGAATTTTTTTTTTTTTTTTTTTTTTTTGAGACAGAGTCTCACTCTGTTGCCCGAGCTGTAGAGTGCCGTGGCATCAGCCTAGCTCACAGCAACCTCAAACTCCTGGGCTCAAGCGATCCTTCTGCCTCAGCCTCCCAAGTAGCTGGGACTACAGGCACGTGCCACCATTAGGCAAAGAGTTTTTGAAGAAGACCCCCAAAACAATCACAGCAGCTACAAAAATAAATAAATGGGACCTGATCAAATTAAAAAGCTTTTGTACAGCCAAGGAAGCTTTCATTAAAGCGAACAGACAGCCTACAGAATGGGAGAAAATATTTGCTCTGTACACATCCTATAAAGGGCCGGTAACAGAATCTATCTAGAACTCAAAAAAATCAACAAGAAAAAATCTGCCTAAGAGTTAATGAGCTAATGCATGGTACGTCCCTCATAGGCAAAATTTCTTTCTTAGCACAATCCACATACCTCTGTCCTTCATTTATCCACCACCCTGTTCTTCTCCGTCATACCATTTGTATCCTGTTGCCCCAGCCTTATCAACGCAGGTGGTGTCACACATTTGTATGTTAACAAGCTCAGGGCTACACAACTATGGCAGCAACTCAGAGACTTTTCTTCCTGGCAAGGTTTAGCAACTTCAATCAGTTTTCTTTCTACCTTCCCATTTTAGCTTAGGGCATAAAATTCACTGAGTTTGCCAATCCAACCTCAGTCCTGTCACTTGAAATCTATTTATCATTTTATCCAAAGAATTTCCTAGGAAGAAAGTCTTTCTTGAGGCATGTACAGAGCTGGGGTCTAATGTAAAATAAATGGAACCAGTGGGGAAATTAATTTGTTTCAGCTGCATTAGTAATCCACATTTGTGTTTTATGTATCCTTGCAAATTCAGCCGCCCTCTTACCTTATAATTAATATTCCGGAGTCTTGATTGCAGAATGTATACCCATCACAGGAAAACTGTGCTGTTCTTTCTTTTGATATTTTTTTGTTCACATGCCAAACACTGCTGTGAAGCCTTCTCAGGGGAATTCTATTTCAACTCCAGAAAGTTGTTAACATAAGGCTGAGCCTGTACTGTGACCTTATTATGACAGCTTGTTGAAAACTACAAAAGACAAAGGACAGGGAAAAGTTAAGAAATCGTGTCTGTTACCTACACACATGGTCCCCACAATATGCTAACTTTGGAAATGATGGAGGCTACAGTCCTAGAAGAAAGCCAAAAGCAGTTAACCATTCCTGATTCTTTCAGCCATTCAATAGTTAGCAGCTTTTCAGAAACAAAAATTAATCTAACTATTGAAATGCAGGGATGGTAACTATTTAGACAGGAAAGAGCGTATAAAAACATTTAACCATTTGGTTAAAATTATTCAAACTTTTAGGTAAATTCTAAGTTTGGGTATGGAATTCTTTCTACCTAGGAAGGTGAAAAAACCCCTGTGTGATTCCACTTTGTGGAGTAGCTTGAAGCATTTATTGGCAGATATACTATAAAACATTATGTAATATCAAGATAAGAAAATAGAACTCAGTTGATCCAAGGGTTATTGTGGGTTATTGTTAAGCTGATTTAACATTTTCTCCCCTACAACCAACCATGCTTGACTAGCTGTAAACAAAAAAGAAAATAGAACTCAAAATAATATAAACACATTTATTAAAACTATTTAAAATATATGAATGTTATTTAAAATGGTGAACATTTAGAAGCAATCAAAATATTCAACAATGAGAAGATGATTTATGTGGCATATTTTATCTCATGAAGTGTTTATAGCTGCTAAAAATTACAATAATAAAAGTTTGTAATACAAAATGACATATTTATAATATATTTAAAAAGCAAGCTCAAACATTATATATACAATGTGATCATACTATATAAATAAAATGCACAGAAAAAATGTTCTATATAGAATACAGATACTTTTAGTGTTTTTCTCTCTTTTCCAATGTTTTCTGGTATCTTTTAGTGAGTATGCATTTTTAATAATAAAAAACTATAAAATATTGGTGAAATCATATTTTTGTTGTTTGTTTTTTTATTTGACTCAATCAGATTTGGATTTTCCTTTTTTTAATTTATTTTTTAATTTCAGAATGTTACAGAGGTGCAAATGCTTTGGTAACATGTATTGCCTTTGCCCTGCCTGATTCAGAGCTATAAGCACGCCCATTCCCCAGACAGTACGCACCGCACAAATTAGATGTGAATTTACCCATCCTCGCCTCCCCCTGCCCACCTACCCAACATCTGATGAATGTTACTTCCATATGTGCACATAGTGTTGATCAGTTAGTAGCAATTTGGTGGTGAGTACATGTGGTGCTTGTTTTTCCATTCTTGTGATACTTCACTTAGAAGAATGGGCTCCAGCTCCACCTAGGATAATGCAAAAGGTATTAATTCACCATTGGCTTTTGTGGCTGAGTAGTACTCCATGGTATACATATACCACATTTTGTTAATCCACTTATGGATTGATGGGCACTTGGGTTGTTTCCACATCTTTGCAATTATTAATTGTGCTTCTATGAACATTTGAGTACAGATATTTTTGTTATAGAATGTCTTTTTTCCTTTGGGTAAACACCCAGTAGTGGGATTGCTGGATCAAATGGTAGTTCTACTTTTAGTTCTTTGAGATATCTCTATATTATTTTCCATAGAGTTTGTACTAATTTGCAGTCCCACCAGCAGTATATGAGTGTTCCTATCTCTCCACATCTGTGCCAACATTTGTGGTTTTGGGACTTTTTGATAAAGGCCATTCTCACTAGAGTTAAGTGATATCTCATTGTGGTTTTGATGTGCATTTCCCTGATGATTAGAGAGGTAAAATTACATTTGAAGAACAACTTGTCAAAATCAGTTAAAGGTAAAAATGCCCACATCCTACAACCAAATAAGTCCATTCTTAGGTATGTAGCCAGATGAAATCTTCACACCTGTACACAAGGATACGAGTACAAGCATGGTTCATTGTAACACTGACTAGCTGCAAAAGAACAGTGAATGAACTGTTATTTTAAACAACATTAAATTCAATAAACCAGAGCTGCATGTATCAACATAGGTAAACCTGAAAAGCATAATGTTGATTAAAAAAATCAAGCTGTATAAAGTACATATATATAACATTTTTATAAAGCTTAAGACATCCCTCCTACAACTCAAGAATGAGAAAACAAATAACCCAATTTAAAAATGAGAAAAGGACTTGAATAGATATTTCTACAACAAAGGCCAACAGGTATATGAAAAGATGCTGAACATCATTAATCATTAGGAAAATTCAAATTAAAACCACAATGAGATATCACTTCACACCTGTTAGGATGGCCGTTATCAAAAAAGCAAAGATAACAAGTTTTGATAAAAATATGGAGAAAGTGGAACACTTGTGCACTATTGACAGGAATGTAAAATAGTATAGCCACATAGGGCTTCTTCAAAAAATTAAAAATAGAACTGTCATATGACCCATCAATCCCACTACTGAGTATATATCCAAAAAAATTGAAATGCAGATCTCAAAGAGATATCTGCACTTTCAAATTTATTACAGTAATATTCACAATACCTGAGAAATAGAAACAACCTGAATGTCCATCAACAGATAAATAGATTTCAAAAAGTGATGAATACATACAATGGAATACCATTCAGCCTTAAAAAGAAAAAAATCCTGTAATATGCAGCAACATGAATGAATCTGGAGGCCATTATATTAAATAAAATAAGACAGTCACAGAAAGATAAATATTGCATGATTATACGAGGTATCTAAACTACTCACACTTATAGATACAGAGTAGAGTGGTGGTTGCCAGGGGCTGGGGGAGGAGAAATAGGGAACTACTACTCTTCATTAGTTATAAAGGTTCCTTTATACAAGATGAATAAGTTCTAGAGATCTGCTGTGCAGTGTTGTGCTTATAGTTAACAATATTTTACACTTAAAAAATACAATAAAAATTTCATTAAAAAATAAAACATTATTATCTTCACTCAGACTGCTATAACAAATATCATAGACAAGGTGGCTTAACAAACATTTATTTCTCGCAGTTATAGAGATTGGGAAGTCCAAGACAAGGTGTCAGCAGATTCAGTGTCTGGTGAGGGACTACTTCCTGACTTGCAGACAGCTGCCATCCCACTGTGTTCTCACATGGCCCTAGGAGAGAGCTCTGGTCTCTGCATCCCTTTATAAGGGCACCAGTCCCATCAAGGGGCTCTATCTCATAACTTCATCTTAATCTGATTACCTCCCAAAGGCCCCACCTCCAAATATCATCCCACTGGGGAATAGGGCTTCAGCATTCAGAGTTGATGGGACACAAACATCCAGTCCACAGCAATCACAAGGAATATTACATATATTGTTTATTCATCCTTATATTTGTAGTAAAAGTGAAAAAATGAAAGAAATGTATGGAAAGGGTAGATACCAAGTTCAAGATCGTGTAAACCTCTCAGGGGAGAGGGAAGAGATTAGATCAGAGAGAGATATATAGACTTCACCTGTTGTTTTTATGCTTCATTACATTAAAAAAAAACCCTGAAAACAAATATGGTAAAAATGATAAGATTTGGGAAAGTTAGGTGGTAGGAATTTGAGTCCTTACTTCATGTGTGTCCTTTTTAATGGGTTTGAAATATTTCATAATGACAAATAAACTATATTTTAACACATGTACAGTGAGGATGAACAAATTGTATCATAAAAAAGTAGCAGATTTGCATATTTTCTTATACATGATGAAGTTACTACCTTTTTATATATCACAGTTTGTTGTGTATAAGAGATTAAAAGTTTTACTTAAAATATGTGTTTAAACAGTCAGAAAGGGAAGAAAACAGAAATACCTTTGCACGCTGATAGAAAATCAAATAGTAACAAGTTACTAAGTAAAAAAAAAAAATAAGAACCTAAAATACTAGGAGTCTGAGCAGTTTTTTAATCTAGGTAGTGTTTAAATATGCAGAAGGCCATAGAGGGTGTATTCATGGGTGCGGACCCTGTACTATATTGTTACTATTGGAGTTTAAATCCTGGCTCTATCACTTAGCTATGCAACCTGGAGCAAGTTACATATTCCAAGTCTCCATGCTTTTGTTTTCTCATTTATTAATTGTGAAGAATATTAATAATTACTTCATATGCTAAATGTGGGAAAAGTGAGTTAATGCACATAAAATGCTTAGAATTGTGCCTAGCTCCTTTATCATCTAGACAGTAGCTCAAAGTTCACTGCCGTAGAGAGAATGTCACTGGAAACGCAATCTAAACCCCCATTCACTCTATATCACATCACCCTGTTTAATCATCTTCATAGCACTTAATATTTTCTCATATTATTTTATGGACCAATTTGTTTATTTGGTATTATCTACTTCCTTCCAATACAAGCTCCATGAATGCAGGGCCCTTCCTTGTCTTCCTCACCATTGTATTACCAGGACCTGGGTCAGTGCCTGGCAAAAGTATTTATTAAATGCAGAATAAAGGGCACATCTCTAAGAGTGAGGGAATCTTCATAAACTTGAATGTCTATTCTTGGATGTTCTTCCAGATGTTGTGGAAATCAGATATATCAAGTCAGATTTGGTCAAAAGGCTAACCCAGCCATAACTCATGCTGAATCGTTCAATGCTCCCTGTACCAGCAGCCCCTTCAAGAGAAGCTGTTTCCAACCAATAGCCACTACAAAAGTAGCAGAACTAACCAGCCACGTTGTAGCATATGAACCTGTCTTCCAGCCAAAGCTGATTGGACCTGGGATGACCAAAAGGGGTTCTAGATATTAACTGTGCTTAGGCAATCATATCTTCTCAAGAGAATTTGAAAAAAATGCACAGAGACATTTGTTAATTAATAGTGGTTGCTGAAGCTAAGAATTCATGATGTAGTGAGAAGAATTTGGAGGCCATTTGAGCCAGGTAAATTTTGAGTAAGCAGGAAAGATGAATAGAGCACTAGCAAAAGCAGAATAAGAAAGACCACATAGCTCCAGAGAGATAACAAGAATGACTTCGCTTCCTGGCTTTCTGGCTCCCAATTCTACTACAATACAAAATATGAACTTTGCCTTAGGATCATG
>CAUYRT010019878.1:0-24586 GCA_963574885.1 Lepilemur ruficaudatus
AGGGACAGAATTTTAAGGATGAATTTTCTGAATTGGTTCTGGGGCTTCTGGAATTGGCTCTCTGGTCTGAGTAGATTTAAGGACACTGATGACTATTTCCAGTAGCAAAGAGAGCGCTGATGGTCCACGGCATGAACCACAAACAGAGCCACGCAGAAGGCCTGCATCGATGCTCCTGTTCCACCGCGCGTAAGGAGCAAGGAGCTAAGGGGCTCTTTATAGGACACTTTTGGGCACCTTTTGGAAAACAGAACTATGACGTTGGTCCGTGGCTCCCAAATGGTGAAGGAAGAGGGAGCACAGGGATCCCAATTCCCAGCTGCATGGCCCCATCGGCGACCTGAGAGACTCCGCGTGCACCCTGAGGGGAGCCTCGCCTCTCGTGGCCACAGGGCTGATGTTCCTGAAAACCGGACCCAGGACCTCGTTCTGCGATGGACCAACTGCAAGGCAAGCTGGACTCCCAGCCTCGCGGGGCATCTGCTGTTAAAATGGGAGCATTGATTGGGAAGGGGGGTCCTGCAAGTTGGGATGGGGACACAGGGGAGACCCTGGTGAAGCTGTGGACATCGAGCCCCGAAATTCTGATGAGTCTTCTTTGCCGGTGGAAGAGGTCGCCCACGCCCAGCATACGTGGCCTCCCAGCCACGGTGGTGTCAGCCTTTCCGCCTCCCTCTGAGCCGAACCCTGGCTGAGGAGACAGTGACGGCCCCCCCGAGGCTGGTGTCAGGCGGGAGATGGTCATTCTCCTCAAGACCCCCCTCTCCCACCGCCCTCTCTGCTGCTAGACCAGTAACTTGGCCCGAGTTCCAGCAGGTCCTAAAGGTGAGGGGCAGACCGTGGTCGTGACAAGGGGCCCCACCGTCCAAAGGATCTGCGTGGGCTTTCTCTGCACAAAAGCAGAGATTCTGGAAGAGGTAGCAAGGGTGTGGGACATGGAGCATGAAGTCAGCCCGGGCTGCATGTGCTGGCGTGGGCTCGCTGGCTGGGCAGAGATGCTGCCTTCGGTCTGCGGCTCAGGGAGCCGGAAGGGCTCTCGGCTCGGTGGTGGCCTGGCTGAGCCACGGGTGCCTGCCGTGAGCGAGCTGGAGACGCCGACCTCCCTGGGTTTAATGCACGAGGGATTCAAAGGCTCAGGGGGCTGGTGTGTTAGGGCGGATTTGTCGCTGAAGACCTGCTCACCTGCAATGGGATGGTCCAGCAGAGAGACCTTCCACCAGCGCTTTGAGAAGTACATCTGTGAGGGGGGCTCGGCATCGTTGAATTGCTCCGTGATGCCCCTTCTCTGTAGTCAGACTCGCAGGTAACCGCAGCCACCGCCCTGGAAACCCTAAATGCAACAGGAGTCATTGGATCCCAGGGTGCAGAGGCCAGTGGCAGCACTCAACCACCAAAGGCACGGGGGCGTGGTTATGGCAACAGACAGCAGGGTCAGAGCAGCAATCAGAATGGCCTGGCTCATGCAGACCTGTCGTTGGCCTGTTATCCTGGTGTTCCTGGAAGGGAAATAGGTGGGAAGCCTGCGAAATTCTCACTTGACCTGCATAAGCAGAAAAGCTCTGGGTCAACTGAACGAAAGCCCAACTCGAAGCTGGGCGTGGTGGCACCTGCAGTCCCAGCTGCTAGGGGCTGAGGCAGGAGGATCGCTGGAGCCCAGGAGCTGGCGGCTGCCGTGAGCTGTGATCGCCTCCGTGAGCAGCCACTGCCCTCCGGCCTGGGCAACGCGGTGAGACCTGCCTCTGACGGAAAAGTCTAACTCGAATCACAAAGACAGAGTCGCAGCCTCTCAATCAGTTCACCGACTGGAGACTCAGAGCCCCTCGAATAAAGGGAAAGCAATGGCCCCCGAGAAAGGGTCCTGGGACCCTACCGAAAATTTACACTCTCAGTCTTCCCCCTAAAGCCAGTTTCTACGTCAAACCCCTCCTTGTGAGTGTGTTCACGCACAGTCGCTCACCACTTAACACGGGGCTGCGTTCCGAGCAGGGCGCTGTCCGTGTGCACACCCCACAGGGCGCACCTGCACACACCTGCACGGTGCAGCTTCTGCACGCCTGGGTGTGTGGCTCACAGTGCTCACCTGCACACACCTGCACAGTGCAGCCTCCTGCACACCTGGGCGTGTGGCGCAGCCAGCGGCTCCCAGGCCACATGTGACCACACTGCATCCTGTGGGCAATTGCCACACAATGGTGTGTGTATCTACGCATAGGAACGGCGCAGCAAGAGCTCAGTGTGAAAGTCTGAAAAGGCCATTGCTGTGCAGGACGCCTGCCAGGACCGGAGGCGGCTCCGGGCGGGTCAGTGCGCGTGGGAGTGAGCGCGGAGGCCTGGGACGCACCGCGCACCACAGCGGCTCTGTGGACACTGCACACTGGGCCAGACCAGGTTACACAGAATCCTTTCTTCAACAGTAAATTAACCTTAGCTTACTGTAACTTTAACTTTATAAACGCTTAATTTTTTAAAACCTTTTGACCCTTTTGTAACAACACCTTACACACCAACACAGTTTGTACAACTGGACACAGATATTTTCTTTCTTTATATCATAGCTTTTCTCTGTTTTTGAAAATTTTTATTTCTTACTTTTTAAACTTTTTTGTTAAAAACTAAGACGCAAACACACACCTTAGCCGAGGTCTACACAGAGTTAGGATCATCAAGACGTCACTGGGTGACAGGAACTTCTTAGCTCCGCTGTAATCCTGGGGTCCCCACCCTGCAGTCCATTGCCGAATGGGACCCTTGCTGTGCATGGCTGTGATTACGTCCTGTTGCTCCTGTTTCTCTGGGGAATTCACCGTCCCCACCCTGTCCCTTGTGGACCGAGACTCCGGAAGCCACACGCGTCAGTCGGGGTGGGATAGTCTGTGCGGTTGTAACAAACAATCCTGAAATCTAGCGGGTGGAAAACACGCGTGGTCTATTTCCAGTCCTAGCTGTGGTTGGTGGGAGTTCTGCTCTGTGAGCCTCTTGGGGGCCAGGCTCAGCGGGCCCTGACGCTGCCTTCTCAGCACGGGGGCTCGTGGGTTGCCGTGGCTCGGGAGGGAAGCGTGGCCAACCGCACATCAGTGCCTCAAGGCCTGCCCCGCGGGGCCGGCACCACGGCTGCCCACTTCCTGGAGGTGGCCACACTCACTGGGGGTGCAGCCAGTGCACGTGGCGCAGGCCTGCGGGGGGTGGGCACTGGGGGCGGCCACGGCACTCTGGCTGAGACCCCGCGGTCGTGTGCTTTGTCCCCATCGGGGCCCGGGCCACAGAGCCCCCGTTCGTCCTCCCACCAGTCCCTGGGCTCCTGCTGCTGCCCACCCTGCCTGCTCTCCGCGGCCCTCGGCTCACGCACTGCCTTGCAAACACGGGGCTCGACCCTCCCGGCTGCCTCCTCAGCCTGTGCCGGGCAGTCAGGGCCAAAGGGACACTCCTCAGCGAGGACGGCAGGTGCCTCTGCATCCACCGCCGCCTGATCCTGCCCTGGCGGGGGCCTCCTCCCGCTGCAGGAGCAGCGCCAGGCCTGCCCAGTCCTAACCGTGCTCCCCATCTGCCATCACTCCTCCATCGCCAGCTCCCACCCTGCAGGGAGTGGCCGCACCTTCCTCTACAGAGCAGGAGGCCTCCGTGGGGAGCCCCAGCCTCTCCGGCCTCCAGTTTCTGTAAGGTGGAGGCTGGGCCCCTGCTTTGCAAAGGCGCCACCCTGCCAGGCTCCTGCTGCCACCCCCTCTCTCTCCAGTGCCCCCCTGTGCTATTAGGGGGCTTCTCTATGGGCACAAGGGAGACCAGAGCCCAGCCCTCCTGTCCCACCTGCGCTCCGGTGACATCCTGTGCTCCCTTCCTGCACAGCCAGACCTGCCGCTGCCGTCCTCGCTCCCACCCCCTCGCTCTGCAGCCTGGCGACGCAGCGCTCCTGCTGCTCCCTGCGGCCTCCTTCCTCGCGAGCTCGGGACCCGTCCATCCTGCTGCCTGTGCCGATTCCTTTCCACCATCACAGCCATTGGTTTGGACGATGCCAGGAGCTCACAGCCGCCTGCCCGGGCAGGGCCGGGCGCGCAGCTGTGTCTCACTGCACCTCGCCTCCACCCCGCCGCCTAGCCCGCTCTCTTTACGTGGGCCTGCACACGTGTGTGCGTGTAAAATAAAACACGCACTTTTGTCTGGCCGTCTTGCTTTTGCACAAATGGAATCATACATATTTCATGTGCTGTCTGCAACTTGCTTTCTGTATTTAACGCGCCGTCCGGGGAGCTTTCCGCGTCGGTGCACGTGGCCCGGCTCATTTCCTCCCGTGGCTGCGGAGGCGTCTGTCCTGGGTGAGACGGCGTGTAGCAGGCCCCCCTCTGCTGATGGAGAGCTCAGTTGTTTCTCTTTTCTCTCCTTTTCAATTATTTTTTCCGTTGCCCATGGCCGCAACCGCGTCGGCGTGGACAGTTATCCTGTGCACGTGTGACCGGCGCCCTCCCGAGCAGACGCCTCGGAGAGCAGGACCTGGGCTTGCGCTGCGTGGTTTCCGTGGATATTCCCAAATTATTTCCCAAAAAGGCTGCAGAGCCGCACAGCTGTTTTTCCTATAGTTTAATCAACATTATAAAGTATCAATCTTTACCTTTGTTCCTCCCGATTTTCTGGGTGAAAAACAGTATTTCCTTGCTGCTCTCGTCGGCTCCCCTCTGATTACCAGTGAAACCGAGCGTTGCCTGTGTCACGTGTCTTTAGAGTCTCCCCTGGACGCGGAATCGACCCGTGTCTGTGGCTCAGAAACGCACACTTGCCTTGTCCCGGCAGCTGCCTCCCGACTGGCCGAAGCCCACCCTGCCGCCCGCGAGACGCCGCCCCACCGGCCTCCCCGTGGAGACACCCCGTCCCTTCCGGACGCGGCAACTTGAACCCGGCAAGTCCAGTTTCCGCTGCTGTTCTTTTTCGTAAAACAGCGTTGACCAGGTATCTTCTTTCGCAGGCGAATATCCGTCAGCGCGTCCAATTCCGTAAAAGACGCGACCGCAGCTTGAAGGGGCTCCCACGGCGCGGCCCTTTGGGGGACCGTCGGCGTCTTTGCGGCATGAGTTTCCTCATGGGACAAGACCTCTCTCTCCATCTACTCGGGTTTTGTGTGGCCGCCAGTGAAGCTGCCGGCGCTCCTCACGCAGGTTTGTGCGCACCGTCGTCAGTGACCCCCCCACCATCCCCGAGATGCTTTAGGGTTTTCTAGCTACCGTAGATGGGAACGGCTTCTTTCAAATGGTTATTTCCTGCGCATACAAAAAGGGTGCGGATTTTTAGACACTGGCCTCATTGCTGACCGTATTACTAAACTCTCTCGGTACTTTCTTGGTGTTTTCTCCCTGGATTTGCTAGACGTGGTTACGTCGTCAGCAAACCACGACAGTTTCGCCTCCTCCTCTGCAGCTCTCAGAGCTCTTAAAATTCGTCTTGCGCTGCCTGGGCCTCCCGTGTGGAATCGTGTGAACACTGGCTGGCGGCCTCATCCCGCTCTGGGTTCTGACGGCAGCCTCGGACGCTTTGCCAAGCAGAACTCTTACCCTGCGGGCGGCGGGGTTTTAACACACGCTCCTTTGGCCGAGTGTGAAGTTTCTCCATTGAAGTTTTTTCTACTTTAATGAATTGTAACAAATTACACTAGGAGCTTTCAAATGTCACGAGTCCTTGAATTCCTAGAGTGACCTTCCTCCAGGTTGCAGCTCCTCAGGGCCGGGCCCTGCTTCCCTGAGCTGCGTCCCCTTCCTGGAGGTGACTCTGCTCCCGCAGACGGGCGGACGGTCCCTGCAGCCGCCCGGACGGCCCGCAGGCGTGCGAGGAGGGGCCAGCGCGCCTTCTCCCCACCGCAGCTCACGTTTCTACACCGCACGCTCGCATCCTCCACAAGATTTCACATGTGTCGACGTTTATGCAGGTGCTAAGATAGCGTCCAAACCGAGTGCACCTGGCTGTTTTCACTTCACATCAGGTTTTTG
This sequence comes from Lepilemur ruficaudatus, assembly GCA_963574885.1. NCBI lineage: Eukaryota > Metazoa > Chordata > Mammalia > Primates > Lepilemuridae > Lepilemur > Lepilemur ruficaudatus. The sequence continues at coordinate 5,967 of CAUYRT010019878.1, forward strand.
AAACCCTCAGTGTTAATGGACACCAACCCAGCGTGTTCCCGCGGACTGCGATAGAACGTTCCATTGTGCCAGCCAGGCACAGTTCAGTGGCCCTTCCCCACCAAGGGAACCTCAGGTCGCCTCTGCTCTTCCCCCACAGCTCGGGAAGCCTCGCTGTGTCCACCGTGCCGCGTGTGGAGGTCCCCCAGGCCGCCGGTGTCCCGGCGCGTGTGTGCAGAGAGCTGTGGCAGCCCTGGCGCGTTACGAGTGTCCGGTGAGTGTTAACCGTCGGTATGGTCATCGCCGTCACTGTCCAGCGTTGCCGCCTGGCCGTCCAGAGTGGCTCTACCAATTCACATTCCCGCCGCGGTGGCTGGAGTTTCCGTTGCCACAAACTCACGGCAGCACTCTGGGGTAGCAGACTTATTAATTTTTTACACTCTAATGGGAGAAAAATGGCATCTAGTTGTTTTAATTTGTGTTTCTCAGTGTGAGCAGTGACGCTGGGCCGCTTGTCACATGTTTAGTGCACACTGTTTTCTCCCCATATTTATTGTTTCTCGGCATTGGCTCATTTTTCTATCGGGCTGCTGCCTTTCTCCTATTGATTTTCAGGAATTATTTATGTATCTGGGTAGCGATGCTTTATTGGTTACATGGGTTGCAAATATATCCTCCCAGACCGAGGCTCGTATTTCTGTTTTGTTTTGTTTTATTGACGGTGTCTTCTGCTGAACAAAATTTTAAATTTTTAATGTGTCGGATACATCAAACTTTCCCGTATGTTTCGTGATATTGGTATAAACTCTTACGTCGCCTTTTGTAGATCTGCATTCTCACATTTGGCTTTGATACACCCGTAATTTCTTTTTTCTCTTTTTTAAATTTCAGAATATTACAGGGGTACACATGCCTTGGTTACACATATTGCCTTTGCACCGCCCAAGTCCGAGCTGCAAGTGCGCCCAACCCCCAGACGTGGCGCACCGCACCCATTAGGTGTGAGTTTACCCCTCCCCCTCCCCCCACCTGACTGACGCCTTGTGAATGTTACTCCCATATGTGTGCGTAAGTGATGATCAGTTAGTGCCAATTTGATAGTGAGCACATGTGGTGCTTGTTTTTTCATTCTTGGGATACTTCACTTAGGAGAATGGGCTCCAGTTCCATCCAGGATAATAAAAAGGTGTTAGTTCATCATTTTTTTTTATGGCTGAACAGAACTCCATGGTATACATAGACCACATTTTATTAATCCACTCATGTATTGATGGGTACTTGGGTTGTTTCCACATCTTCGCGATTGTGAATTGTGCTGCTATGAATATCTGAGTGCAGAAGTCTTTTTTATAGAATGTTGTTTTTCCTTTGGGTAAATACCAAGTAGTGGAATCGCTGGATCAAATGGTGGTTCTGCTTTTTGTTCTTTGACGTATCTCCGTGTTGCTTTCCACAGAGGTTGCACTAGTTTGCAGTCCCACCAGCAGTGTAGGAGTGTTCCTGTCTCTCCACATCTACGCCGACATTTGTTGTTTTGGGACTTTTTAATAAAGGCCAATCTCACTGGAGTTAAGTGATATCTCATTGTGGTTTTGATTTGCGTTTCCCTGATGATTAGAGATGTTGAGCATTTTTTCATGTTTGTTGGCCATTATTCTGTCTTCTTTTGAAAGTTTCTGTTCATGTCCTTTGCCCACTTTTTAATGGGGTTGTTTGATTCTTTTTCTTGTTGATTTTCCTGAGTTCTACATAGATTCTAGTTATCAGCCCTTTATCAGTTGTGTAACTTGCGAATATTTTCTCCCATTCTGTAGGTTGTCTGTTTGCTCTCGTGATAGTTTCTTTGGCTGTGCAAAAGCTTTTTAATTTGATCAGGTCCCATTCATTTATTTATGTTGTTTCTGTGATTGCCTTTGGGCTCTTCTTCATAAATTCTTTCCCTAGGCTGATGTCTCTAAGAGTTTTTCCAACATTTTCTTTTAGAATCCTTGTGGTTTCACACGTTAGGTTTAAGTCTGTTATCCATCATGAGTTGATTTTTGTGAGAGGTGAGAGGTGCGGATCCTGTTTCAGTCTTCTACATGTGGCTATCCAATTTTCCCGGCACCATTTAGTAAATAGGAATTCTTCCCCCAGTGTATGTTTTTGTCTGGTTTGTCAAAGATCAGATGGCTATATGAGGGTGGTTTTATATCTGGATTCTCAGTTCTGTTCCATTGGTCTATGTCTCTGTTCTTGTGCCCGTACTATGCTGTTTGGTTTCCTATAGCCTTGTAGTATAGCTTGAAGTCTAGTAAATTGACGCCTCCCAATTTGTTCTTTTTGCTTAAGGTTGGTTTAGCTATACAGCGTCTTCTCTGGTTCCATATGAGGTGTAGAATTATTTTTTCTAGATCTGTGAAAAATGATGTTGGTATTTTAATAGGGATTGCATTGAATCAGTAGATCGCTTTGGGTAGTATAGACATTTTAACAACGTTGATTCTGCTGACCCATGAGCATGGTATGGTTTTCCATCTGTTTACGTCCTCTGCTATTTCCTTTCTTAGTGCTTCATAGTTCTCCCTGAAGAGGTCTTTTACCTTCTTAGTTAAATATATTCATAAGTATTTTATTTTCTTTGTTGCTGTTGTGAAAGGTATTGAGTCTTTGATTTGGTTCTCAGTTTGAATGCTGTTGGCGTATATGAATGCTATTGATTTGTGTACATTGATTTTGTAACCTGAGGCTTTGCTGAATTTATTTATCAATTCCAGTAGTATCATGGCAGAATCTTTGGGGGTTTCTAGATATAAAATCATATAGCCAGCAAAGACTGATGGTTTGACCTCTTCTCCCATTTAGATGCCCTTGATTTCCTTCTCGTCTGATTGCTCTGGCTAGGCCTTCCAGTACTGTGTTGAATAGAAGCGGTGATAGAGGGCAACCTTGTCTGGTTCCAGTTCTAAGTGGGAATGCTTTCAATTTTTCCCTGTTCAGTATAATGTTGACTGTGGTCTGTCGTATATGGCTTTTATCATTTTGAAGTAAGTCCCATCTATGCCTATTTTGTTAAGCATTCTTATAAATGTGTGCTGAATTTTGTTGAATGCTTTTTCTACATCTATTGAGAAGATCATATGGTCTTTATTTTCACTTCTATTTATGTGATGAATTACATTTATAGATTTGTGTATGTTGAACCATCCCTGCATCTCTGGGATGAAGCTCACTTGGTTGTGATGGATTATTTTTTTGATAAATACCTGAATTTGGTATGCTAGGATTTTGTTCAGAATTTTTGCATCTATATTCATAAAGGATATTGGTCTATAGTTTTCTTTGTTTGTTGTGCCCTTTCCTGTCTTTGGTATCAGGATGATGTTGGCTTCATAACACATTTTGGGGAGGATTCTCTCCTTCTCAATATTGTGGGATAATTTCTGCAGGATAGGCAGCAGTTCTTCTTTGTAGGTTTATAAAATTTGGGTGTGAAACCATCTGGTCCAGGACTTTTTTTGTAGGAAGGCTTTTTACTGCTGTTTCAATTTTGATACTTGTTATAGGTCTGTTCAGGAATTCTATTTCTTCCTGATTGAGCCTAGGGAGTCCGTGTATTTCTAAGAATTTGTCCATTTCCTCCATATTTTCAAGTTTATGTGTGTAGAAATTTTTATAGTATGCATAGATGATATCTTGTATTTCCATGGTATGAGTTGTAATTTCTCCTTTTTCATTCATGATTGAGCTTATTAAAGTCCTTTCTTTTCTGTTTCTGGTTAATCTAGCAAAAGGTGTGTCAATTTTATCTTTTCAAAGAACCAATTTTTTGTTAATTTGTTTTTTATTAATCTTCCGTATAGTTTTTTTGTTATTGATTTCATTTTGTTTTGCTCTGATCATGGTTGTTTCTTTTCTTCTGTTGGGTTTGGGATTGGTTTGCTCAACTTTTTATGGTTCTTTGAGATGATTCATTTGATTGGTGATTTGTGATCTTTCTGTCTTTTGGATGCAGGCATTTATGGATATAAATTTTCCTCTCAGGCCTGCTTTAGCTGTGTCCCATAGATTTTGATAACTTGTGTCTCCTTTATCATTTAGTTCAAAGAATCTTTTGATTTCCATCTTAATTTCCTCCTTAAACCAATAATCATTCAGCAGATGGTTGTTTAGTTTCCATGACTTTGTGTAGAGATGAGTGTTTCTCTTGGAGTTGATTTCTAATTTTATTCCCCTGTGGTCTGAGAAGATGCATGGTATAATTTCTATTTTTTAAAAAATTTGTTGAGACATGTTTCATGGCTAAGGTATAGTCAATATTAGAGAATGTCCCATGAGCTGATGAGAAAAATTTATATTCAGTGGTTTTTGGGTAGAATGTTCTGTAGATGTCTGTCAGACCCATTTGTTCTAGAGTTCTGTTTAAGTCTATTGTTTCTTTGTGTGTTTCTGTTTGGAGGATCTGTCCCCTTCTGTCAGAGGGGTGTTGAAGTCCCCGGTTATTACAGCGTTGCTGTTTATCATTTTGTTTAGATCAAGTAGGATTTGCTTTATGAATCTGGGTTCACCTGAGTTAGGTGCATAGATATTTAGGATTGTTATGACTTCTTATTGAATTTTTCCCTTTACCGTTATATAGTGACCCTCTTTGTCTTTCATTACTTTGGTTGATTTGATCATTAGAACTGCCACGCCAGCTTTCTTTTGGTTTCCATTTTCATCGCATGTTGTTATCCCATTCCTTCCCCTTGAATCGAACTGAATCTTTGTGGGTTAGATGTGCTCTCTGAAGACAGCAGATACTTGGCTTGTGTATATTTATCCATTTGGCCAGCCTATGTCTCTTCAGCAGGCAGTTCAAGCCATTCACACTTATTAAAGGAATTGATAATGGAGTGGATTTCTCTTCATCCTGTAGAGTAGAACTTTGTTGCTTGTTTTATCTCTTGAGCCATTGTGGCATCTGACTTTTGATCTTTAGGTTTTGGATGATTTTGCACTGGTGAGTGTGTATTGTGCTGATCCATGTATAATGCTGTTCTGCGTACTTCCTGCAGGGAAGGTCTTGTTTTGAAAAATTCCCTCCATGTTTGCTTGTTTGAGAAGGTCTTTATCTCTCCTTCATATAAGAAACTTAGTTTTGCAGGACCAAAATTCTAGGCTGGACACTATTCTGTTTGAGAAGACTGAGAATAGGCCCTCAGTCCCTTCTGGTTTGTAGTTGAGATTGTGAAGTTAGTCTAATGGGTCTTCCTTTATAAGTTATCCTCTGCTTTTGTCTTACGGCTTGTAAGAAGGCCTCTTTTATGTTTACTTTGGTCATTCTGATGACTATGTGTTGTGGTATCTTCCTCTTTGTGATGAATCTCTCAGGAGTCCTTTGAGCTTCTTGTATCTGGATATCTAGATGTCTAGTAAGGCCAGGGAAATTTTCCTCCATTATTCTCTCAAATAGATTATCCAACCCTTGTGTGTTTTCTTCTTCACCCTCAAGGATGTCTATGATTCTTACATTAGGCCTCTTCACATAATCCCATATTTCTTGTAGGCTTTGCTCTTTTCTCTTATTTCTCTGCTCTATCTCTGTGACTGACTTGTTTAATTGAAAGGTGTTATCTTCAATCCCTGAGATGATTTCTTCTGCTTGAGCTAGCCTAGTCTTGAGGATTTCCACTGTGTTTTGTAATTCCTTGAATAAGTTTTCATTTCCAGGCATTCTGTTTTATTTTTCTTCAATATTTTGATTTCTTTAGTGTATTTTTCATTCATTTCCTGCACTCTTTTTGTGGTTTCTTTGTATTGGGTTTTCATTTTGTCTTGCATTTCATTGAGTTTCATTAAAAGCCATGTTCAAAATTCCTTTTCTGTCATTTCAGTGTTCTGATTTTGGTTGGTATTCATTGCTAGAAAGCTGGCATTCCCCTTTGGGGGAGTCCTTTTGGTTTGAGTCTTCATACTTTTGGAGTTCTTTCGCTGATTCCTTCCCATCTGGAGCAGCTGTTGCTTCTTACCTTTGGATTTTTGTTTGGATAGTGACATGCCCAGTTTAAGCTCTGAGCCAGTAGATGGTGCTTGTGTGTGAGATTTGACCACACCCTGTGTCTTAAGTCAGTAGATGCAGTAAAAGGGTGTGCAAATTAACCTCCCTGTCTGTAGGTGGTGCTTGCCAGGAAGGAACAAGCTGCAGTGTTGTTTTTGGGTCCTGTAATCTGCTCTTGTTCCTCTGGAGAGGCACTCTAGTGCCTCAGGTGGTGGGAGGGGCCCTGGGACTTCCAGGTGTGTCCTTATTCTCCACCTCAGTGGTGGCAGGTGGGGGAGTGAGGCTGGGTGGGGCTGGTTTGGGTGAGCCTGCCCTCAAGCTCCACAAATGCTGTTAGCAGGGGTCAAAGGTCTGTTCCCTGCCTCTGGGCAAAGCTGCCAGGGAGGGGCTGAAATGGCTCCATTCAGCCAAAAAGTCTGCATGTGGGGGTGGGGCTGTCTGAGACCTGCAGTCTGGAGCAGGCCTGACTCCTCTCCACCCTCCCCTATTCCATGGTTTCTCCCGGGCCTCTGAGGGCAGGCAGAACCTCACGCCAGCTGAGCTCCCCTGATTGTGATGCAAGCAGGGAGGTTACCTGCCCAGGATCACAGCCTGAGCTGGGAGCGTGGCCCTCCCATGGGAGGAGAGATGCCCCATGAGCATGCTGCAGCAAGGACCCACTCTGCACTCTCACTTCTGATCTGTGCCTGCAGGCACCCCCACCTCACAGAGACTAATTCACAAATATCCCCCCTGTGCCCTCAGGCAATTCGATTGAGACGTGGGTGTACAGGATCTGGCCTGCAGGCCTGTCCCCCAGGCCCTGGAGATCAATTCCTGTCCATGGCAGGTAGAAGAATGCTGGTCCCAAGTCTCTGATAGGATGCCCAAGCTGGATCAATGTCCCTCTGCCTTGGGGTTTGCCACACTCTGCTGGAGTCACCGGGCAAGCAGCACCAGGAAGGGCTGGCGAGTAGGGAGCTCACAGTCCTCAGTCCACTGCAGGGCCCCAAAGGGAAAGGTCTGAGCCCTATTCCCTGTGGATGCCTCTGGGTGGTGGCTAAATTGTCTCTCTCAGAAGCTGCAGGTGGGGGAAGTGAAGGGCAGAATGAAGGTCTAAGTGGAGGAAGGCCTGCACACTGGTCATCTCTAACCCTCTCTGCAGGAGGCAGTCCTCCCAGAATGACCAGGCTCTGGAGTCACACAGATCTCCCGGGACCCACTGGACCCCTGTGGCTCCTCCAGTCTTGGGTGGAGTTGGGAAATGTCTGGGTGGAGATGAGTAATATGGAACCTGAAGAGTTGAGGTCCCCCAGAGAGGACAAAGGTGCCCAGTGAACAGAGAAGCAATATGGTGCCTGCCGACAGGCTCTGGTCTGTGGTCAGGAGGTGCCCTGGGGGAGCACTCTTCACTCACTGGTGGCAGCAGTCACTGTGCTGTTGTTGGCAGGTCTCTCCAGCAGCTTGGGAGTCCACCAACAGCCTGAGATGCATGGGAGGGGAATTTTAACCTCTTCACCTACACTTCTTACTGGTCTCCAAGCCTCTCAGGGCTTAATCCCCACCAATGACTTTCTCCTTCCAGTTCTGCTCTGCAACCTCTTCCTGTGGAATCTCCTGTAGGTTCGGACAGCCTTTCTTACGACCCTCATCCAATGTATGTTTGTCTGTTTTTTTCTCTTTCATCTACAATTTCTGCTTCTCATGGAGATGCTCTGGCTGCTGATGTCTCTTGTCCACCATCTTGCCCTCCGCCTATTTTTTCTTTATGATTTAAAGTATTATAGTTCTATTTTATTGTGCTAGCACCATGTGCTAACCAGTCTACCCTTCCCCTTTTAGGGACAATGCCCCCTCTAGCATATACCGAGTTCACATATATTAGTGAGTCTTTTTCCAGTTCTCTCTTTATTTCATTATTTTATTTGCCCATCCCTGAATCATATCATACTCTCATAAGAACCACAGCTTTATAAAATGTCTTGTTATCTGTAGGTAAGTCTCCCACCTTTATCTGGGGTGTTGTGTGAAAGTCTTCAGGTGTGTCTTGACTCCTGTATGTTAATTTTGTAAATCAGCATGAAAACCCATTTTGGATATAGATTAGAAATACATTTAATCTTTATGTCAATTTAAAGAGAATTTTCATTATTATTGAGTCTTCCCATCCATGAATATGGTATATGTCTCCATTTATTTAGGCCTTCTTTCATGCTTTCCAACAAAGTTCAATCATTTCCAGGTCTTGCAAATTAGTATTGCATATAGTGCTAGAAACATTGTGTGTTATTTTTCACTGTTAATGGCATCTTATATTACAAATCTAATGTTTGTTAATGATGATGAATTTATATTCTACAATTGATTAATCTCTTCAATTAATTCTAATAGTTGTCTGTAGATTATCTGGTTTTTTTCTTTAAAAATGGTTTGCACATAGTAATAGTTTATTTTTTTCCTTTCTAGACTCTACAAAAGATTTCTTTTTCTTTCCACAATGTGCATCTAGGTTTTCTAACACAGTGAAGCATGAAGTGGAGCTGATTTTAAAGGGTGGTGCTGAATTTTACCATTAAGGATAATATTTTCTATGGGATTTAATCATCTTTATGAGGATAAGGAAATTATCCCATATTCTTAGGTTGCTAAGAGGTTTTTGTCACCCTTAAATCATGAGTTAGTGTTTATCTTCTCTAACTTTTTGGTTCAGTAGTATTTTTTGTATCTCCATTATTATTATCATTTTACACACTCAATGCTCCTTTAGATTAACCTACATTATCCTGCATTTTCTTTACTCACCCGAGCTTCATGTATCCATTCCATCTTCCTGAGTTCAGTTTTACTTGGGTCACAGCATACCTCTTAGTGGGGTGTTCCGTGAAAATCTTAAGTGGGACGATCTTACAGGATGTTTAGGTTTTTAAAGTCTTCATTTCACCCATTCTGTAGGTTGTTTTTCACCCTGTTGATTGTTTCTGTGGCTGTGCAGAAGCATTTAGTTTGATACACTCCTACTTGTTTATTTTTGCTTTTTGTTGCCTGTACTTTTGAGGTCTTACTTATAAAATCTTTTCCTGGACTAATGTCCTGAAGCATTTCCCCTATTTTTTCCTCTAGTAGTTTTATAGTTTCAGATCCTATGTTTAAATCTTTAATACATTGAGTTGATTTTTGTATGGGGTAAGAGATATTTACAAACTATCCTACAGGGGATTAGTATCCAAAATATAAAAGGAACTCAAACATCTCAACAACAACAACAACAAAATCTGATTAAAAAATATTCAAATGATCTGAACAGACATTTCTCAAAAAAAAGACATATAAAGGGCCAAGAAATATATATAAAAAAATGCTCAACATCACTGATTATCAGAGAAATGTAAATCAAAACCACAATGAGCTATCATCTCACTCCAGTTAGGATAGATATTATTAAAAAAAAAAAAGACAAAAAATAACAAATGCTGATGAGGATGCAGAGAAAAGGGAACTCTTATACATTGTTGGTGGAAATGTCAACTAGTACAGTCACTATGGAGAACAGCATGGAGGCTCATGGTAGTTCTATGTGCAGATTCAAGTAGGTTTTTGAACCTACACATAGAACTACCATATGATTCAGCAATTCCACTACTGGGTATTTATCCAAAGGAAAGGAAATCAGTGTATCAGAGAGACGTCTGCACCCCCATGTTTACTGCGGCACTATTCACAATAGCCAAGATACGGAACCCATCTAGGTATCCAACAACAGATGAACGGATAAAGAAAATGTGGTATATATACATAAAGGAGTACTATTCAGCCACAAAAAATAATGAAATTCTGTCATGTGTGGCAATGTGGATGAGCTTGGAGGACATTATGTTAAGTGAAGTAAGCCAGGAACAGACAGTTAAGCACCATGTGTTCTCACTCACATGCAGAAGCTAAAATAGTTGATCTCATAGAAGTGAAAAGTAGAACAGAGGTCACTAGAGGATGGGAAGGGTTGGGGGAAGGGAGGGATAGGGACAGATTGTTAAAGGACACGAAATTATAGTTTTACGGAATAAATTCTAGTGTTCTATATAGCACTGTAGGATGACTAAAGTTAGCAGCAACGATATATATTTTCAAATAGCTAGAAGAGAGGATATTGCACATTCTCGACACAAAAACATGATAAACGTTTGAGATGAATATGCTAATTACCCTGATCTGATCACTATACATTGTATGTATGGAAATGTCACTAGGCACCCACAAATATGTACAATTTTTATGTGTCAATTAAAAAATAAATAAAAATCTTAAAAAGTCATCATTCCATACTATCTCTTCAGGGCATGGATTCCAGATGGAGGGTTGTTTCCTTTAGCACTTGGAGCATATACTGTTCCACTGTGTGTGATCATGACTGCGACAGTGGTGAAGTTTGCTCCCGATCTAATCACAGTTTCTTTATTGTTATGTTCTCTCTTACAAATCGCTTTTAATGCTTACCTCTTTCTTTGGTAATTTTTTAATTTTAATATTGCTTTTAAAGGCAGTGTTATTGAGGGAAGATTGACATACAATAAACTACACATAGTGAAAGTGTAACATTTGATATGTGGATGTGTGTTTACACTTGTGAAACTATGGCTGCAATTAAGACAATGAAATGTCCATCACCCCAACATCTCCTTGCACCCTCTGTCATCCTTCCCTCCTGCTTCCCCACCCTCAGCCCCATCCCCAGGCAACCACTCACATGCTTTCAGCCATGAGAGGTTAGTTTTTATTTTTCTATAATTTTATACAAATGGAAGCGTAGAATATGTCCTCATATTTTGGGGGGTTCTGGCTTGTTTCCCTCTGTGAAATTATCCCAAGATTTATCCATGTTGTTGACAATCCATTCTTTTCTATGGCTGAATACTCTTCAATTTTATGAACATATACAATTCTTTAATGTATTCACCAGTTGATGAATGTTTGGATTGTTTCCAGTTTTGGGTTATTAGGAATAAAACTGTTATAAACATTTGCATACAAATCTTTATATAGACATATGCTTTATTTCTCTAGGAATGGAATGGCTCGATCATATGGTAGGTGTATGTTTAGCTATTTAAGAACCTGCCAAAGTATTTTCCAAAATGCCTGTACAGTTTTTACATTCCCACCAGTGTGCTCAAGAATTGCAGTTGCTCTACAACCCTGTCATCACGTGGTAGGTCAGTCTTTTTAATTTTAGACATTCCAGCAGGTGTGTAATTTTATCACATTGTGGTTTTAATTTGCATCCCTTTATTGATTAATGATATTGAGCATCATTTCATGATCTTATTTGCCATCCATATTTCTGCTGGTGAAGTATCTGTTCAACTCTTTACCCCTGTTTTTATAGGATATTTCGTTTTTTATTATTAAGGTTTGAGAGTGTTTATATGTTCTGCACAAAAGTCCTTTACAGATATGTGATTTGAAAATATATTCTCCCAATCCGTTGTCTTTTCATTCTCCTGACAGTGTATTTTGAAGAGTGGAAGCTGTTAATTTTTGATGAAGTACATTCTGTCAATTTGCTCTTTTATGAATTAAACTTTTGATGTTGTATATAAAAAATCTTTGTCTAATCCAAAGTCACAAAGATTTTCTGACATATTTTCTTTTTAGAGTTTTATGGTTTAAGGTCTATGATCCATTTTGAATTAAATTTTGGATATGCTGTGAGTTTGCTTTTTTTCCCATCCAGCATCATCTATTGAAAAGACTATAATTTATCCCTTGAATTGTGCTTTTGTCAAAAATCAATTGACCATATGTCTCTATTGTGTTTCATTGATCTATTTGTCTGCATTTACATTGATGCCATACTGTTTTAATATAGCTCTATAATTAGCCTTGAAATCAGATAGATAAGTTCTCCAACATTTTTCTTCTTTTACAAAGTTGTGTTGACTATTCTAGGTCCTTCATATTTCCATATAAATTTTAGAATTCAATTATCAAGTTCCATAACAGGGCCTGCTGGAAATTTGATTGCGATTTCACTGATTTATAAATCAACTTGAGGAAAATTGCCATCTTAACAACTTCAAGTCTTCCTATCCATGAACATGGTATATGTTCCACTTAGTTAGGTCTTCTTTACTTCCTCTCAGCAGTGTTTTGTAGTTTTCAATGTACAGATCTTACACATCTTTTGCTAGATTTATGCCCAACCATCTCATATTTGTTAATGGTATTATCAATGGCATTGTTTCTAAAATTTAAATTTCTAATTATATGTAAAAAATACAATTGATGTGTTTATATTGATCTTGAACATTGCCACTTTGCTAACTCATTGATTAGTTGTAGTAGCTTTTATTTTGTAGATTCTATGAGCTGTTCTACATAGTTGATAAGAAAGTGTTACTTCTTTTCAATCTAAATGACTTTTATTTCTTTTTCTTGCCTATTGCACTAGATAGAACCACTGGTACAATGTTTAGTAAGAGTGGTGAGAGTCAACCTCCTTTCCTTGTTCTCAGTTTTAGGAAGATAAAGCATTTTTATTGTTGTTTGTTTTTTTGTAGATGCCTTTATCAGGTGAGGAAGTTTCATTTTATTACTAGTTTTCTGAGGGTTTTAAATCATGAATCAAAGCTGGATTTTATCAAGTGCTTTTTTTATGGAGATAATCATATGTATTTTTCTTTTTATTCCATGAATACGATGAAGTTCATCGATTGATTTTTGAATGTTAAACCAACTTTGTCTTCTTGGAATAAACCACACTTTGTCATAATATGGGTAGATTAGATTTGCTAAAATTTTGGTAAGACTGTTTTCACCTTTGCTCATGAGTGATATTGTAGTCTCCTGTTGTTTCTTGTGATGCCTTTGTTTGATTTAATAGCAAGGTGATGCTGGCTTCATAGAATAAGGGAAGTATCCCTTCCTTTTCTGTGTTCTGGAAGAGTTTGTGTAGAATTTGTATTATTTCTTCCTTAAATATTGGTAGACTTGACCATGAAAACTGTCTGGGCTTCAGGCCCAGTAGTTTTCTTTGTCATAAGGATTTTAATCACAAACTTGATTTTGTTAATAGATACTCAGGTTATCTATTTCTTCTTGAGTGAACTTTGGTAGTTTATTTCTTTCAAATAATTGGTACACTTCATCTAAGTTGCCTAATTTGTTGGCAAAAAGTTGTTCACGATAGTCCATTTTTTCCTTTTAATGACTACAGAATATTTGGTGATGTCCATGCTCTCATTCCTGATATCGTAACTTGTCCCTTCTCTCTTTTTTCTTGATCTGTTGGACTAGAAAGTTAACAAATTAATTGATTGTTTGAAAAATAATCAGTTTTTATTGTCTTTAATTTTCTTCATAGTTTTCTCTTTTCTCTTTCGTTGATTTCTGCTCTTCTTATTATTTTCTTCATCTGCTTTCTTTGTGTTTAATTTGCTTTTCTCTTTCCCATTTCTTAAGTTGAAAGCTTAGGTCACTGATTTGAGACCTTTCTTTTTTGCTATAACGTGAGCTCTTAGTGCTTGAACCTCTCTCCACGCATATATTAGCTACATCTCCTCAATTTTGATATGTCATGTTTTCATCCAGCTCAAAAAAACCTTTCCAATTTCCCTTCTGATTCCTTATTGGAGCCATGGGTTATTTAGAAGTGTGTGCTATTCAATTGCCAAATATTTTGGATATCCAGATATCTTTCTGTTACTGATATCCAATTTAGTTCCATTTTGGCTGAGGATTTGATTTGTAGAATTTGAATCTTGTACATTTACTGAGACTTGTTTTATGGCCCGGAATATGGTCAGTCTTGGTAAATATTCTGTGTGCACTTGCAAAGACTTTGCCATTGTTGGGTGGAATGGTTCATACATGTCCATTAGGTCAAATTGGTTGATGGTGTTATTCAAACCTCTTATATTCATTTTTTTACCAATTTCTGTCTACTTTTTCTAACAATAACTGGTGATTTCGACAGGATGCCAGACATCACGATTTTTATGCTGTTGTTTGCTGTGTATTTTTGTACTCCTTTAAATATTCTTGGACTTTGTTATGAGACACAGTTATTTTTACTATTTACTCTGTGAAATAAAAATAAAATCCCAAGGTCCCCAACAGACTGAATGGACCGCCTCTGGCCAAGAAGACCCCAGAAAAACTTTTTAAAAATTTGGTTTCACAGCCATGATGAGACGGGAGGTCAGCCATGCCTCAGTATACCCCCTTCTTACTGATGGGCAGCAGAATTCTTTCCTGAGAGTTAAGCAGAAACCAGTCCTGGGAGAAGAAAGGACTGGAGACTCGCTCCTCCGCTCACGTGAACCAACTGCCTGATACACAGCCAGACTGCCCTCCCCTTGTGTGGTTTTGCCATGACAACTGGCCAGTTTCACGGCGTGTTCCTTGCTCGTTAGTGACCTCCAGCCGCGGACTGGCTGGATCGCAGACGCTGCGCATAAAGCACCTTCCTGTCCTCTGCTTTGCCTTTTGACGTGGAGACCCTAATTTGACTACATTTTGATGTTAAGTCTCCACCCCAAAGTAAACATGGGACATGTGTAACAGACGTGTTTGCTTACCACGCATATGTGTGACCTCCCTCATGAACATCATAGCTCCTCCTGGAACCTGTTAAATATGTGTATTTAGCCAACCTGTTAGGCATAGAACTCTGGCCCCACCCTTGTCCCAGTGAAGTGCCTAGGAAAGCCTACAGGTTGCAAACTTTTTTTAAAAATAAAACTCTACTTTTCCAAAGTTGTAGAGTTCATGATTTTTAAGTCGATACCTCTTTTTGAGGCTTATACTCAAGTTTTTATGGTTGAGACCAGAGCAGCCTTTAGAGTAGGGCTGTTTTCACCCCACTACTGAGACAGACCCTTCCTAGTACTCTGACCCTGTGACCCCCAAGCCCCGGCCGCGTTCCTGTTAGGAACTGGGCTGCCTAACGCTGCCCGAGCTCCGCGCCCCCATCCTGCTCCCACCCCGTCTGTGGGAAAATTGTCTTCAAAGAAACCAGTCCCTGGTGCCGAAAAGGTTGGAGACCACGGCTCTAACCAGGCTTTACGTACCATGAGATTTTGCCGTTCTGGCTGGTGGGAATGTGAGTGGCTCATCCTCAGCCCTGTGTCCACTGCAGAGATTTCCCCGTGTTCCTGTCGGGGGACCTTCCTGGCCTTGAGTACCTTCTCCACACGCGTGTGCAGACCGGCCTCAGGGGAAGGCTGCCGGGCACGGTGCGCAGAGGCTGCAGCCCCCTCTGTGCGGCTCTCTTCCCCCCTGCAACTTGCCGTGCACGGCCTCTGCTCTGGAATCCTGAATGCTCGACACTGTCTCCCCCGCAGGGAGCCCCGGCTGTGCTGAGCCCTAGATACCTTCTCCAGGCAGTGAGCCGGGGCGTCGCAGAGATCTCGTCTGTGGCCTCTCTCAGGACTCGCTCTCCTGCACTGCCTGGCTTCAGTGTCTCCAAACCTTCGCTCTCCATGTCGTACCTGCTGTTGAAGTGGCTTAACACGGGAGGGTAAATCCGGTCTCCACTGCTCTACCGTGAACGGAAGCGGAAATCTGCACTGTGTAATACTTACGTGGTATTAGGGGGCCATTTATTGGTTTTCAATTTGAAAAACCCGCAGAGAGACAAAACACGGAAGGTCTAGCTGTAATTACGAAACAGAGCCGAGTACCGTGAGCGTCCCCCGCGGAGAGCGGCCGGCGGGATGCGGCGGTGGGTGGTGTGAGGTGTTACCGTTTCTCATCTCGCAGGGTAAGGAGCGACGTTTCTCTGCCTAAAACCAATAAATCGGGACATAAAGGCTTGGGCTGCTTGTTTAGGGTTTCTCGGGACAACGGCAGAAATCTTAATAAGCAGAGAAGAGCAGCTGCATTTCGGGGTTGGCCCCCCGAGGCGAGCTGTGTCTTCCTCACCTGCCCGTTCCTGGCGCGAGCCCTGGGTGAGCCGGCGAAGGACGAGGGACGGCGGGTGGGGACTGAGGGGGCGGAGGGATGGCCTCCTTGACGACCTAGAGCCCTCCGCGTCCCGAGCCCAGGGCCGTTCTGCACTGTCCGCACTTCCCACTGGTCATCTGCACTGCTTCCTGAGGTGACAGTCATCAGCCACCTGTGAGCTGCAGCACCTGACGCTGAAGCCCAAGACACGCCAGCGGCCACGGGGGCCCTGCAAGGGCTGGGGCAGGTCTTTGGGTCCAAATCCTTCCCTTTTCATCTGGGAAAAGTGAAGTCCAGGGTGGGACGCTCTTGGCCAAGGTCACACGTCAAGGCGTGGCAGAACCCCGGCTCCCAAGCCCTTGTTCGGGGCCTCCTCTGAATCTTCACTCCCCAGAAGGAAGGATGCTGGGCTGGCCCAGAGAAAACCGAGTGGTGACTCGGTCAACCAGAGTCAGTGTGAGCATGTGCATGCGTGTGCCTATGCATGCATGTGTGTGGATATGTGCCCACATGTATGTGCGTATGTGTGCACACAAGCGTCACTCTATTCAGAACCCTGTCTCCGCCTGGTTGGGGGTCTCTGGCAGGATTGTGCGTGCCTCGGGTGTGGACGGGGCAGGATATGGAGGGAAGTGGAGAGAAGTCACTGTGTCAGCCACAGCTCTCAGAACAGGGACACGGAGAACAAAGACAAAGGACTTACACCCAGGGTGTCCGACCACTTGTTTGTCACTCAGGGACAGAAGGTGTCAGGCCTCCCCACTGCCTGCCCACGACAGCGGCAGGACTAGCGACTGGACAGGGCGGGTGGTGGGTCTGGAAAGGTGTGTCCTGATGGCCCCGTCATCCCGGCTGTGACAGTTGAATGAGCCCGGACCCTGTGGCATTCAGAGGCAGTTCCAGCTGGAAACTGCATAAAAGCAGAAGCAAAGTCTTACAAAGGCTCCAAAAGTCAGTTAAATCCGAGTTACTGGGGGAATCACGGCGAAAGGCACTCCGCGAGTTTCTTGAGTGGGTGGAAGGTGCACGGGATGGGATGGACGGGCAGTGGGCAGGTGGCGGGGAGGACGCTGGCAAAGCCCCCGGCCGTGGCCGCCCTCCCCCCCTGCCCCGCACTGCATGGTGGTGGCGCGGCAGGGCATCGGGGCAGGGCACTGCCCACTTCCCGGGTTCCTGGGGGTCTGTGTTACTGAGCGTGGAGGGCCATCGGCCGGGAAGCAGCTTTGGGAGCCCATGAGAAGGGGCAGAAGCTTCCAGAGGACCAGGAGAGGAAGGCACCCCCAGCGTGGCCAAGCAGCGAGTGATATTCAGGCCTGTGACAGGTGCAGACTTGAGGAGGGAGCAGGGCACAGAGGCGGGACCTGCAGGGAACCCACAGCTAGCAGCCCTGGCCGGACGCAGGCCTCCTGGAGGTCAGGACTCCTGCAGGAAAGGTGAGGTCAGGCAGGACCATCCGTGCATTCATTCATTTATTCGCTCATTCATTTGTTCCACTCCTCACTCACTGTCCCTCCGTCCATCCCTGCACAAGGAAAGATGCTGCTCCCCGACTCGTGGTCTGCCGGGCCCGCGCTAGCCACACGCAGCTCTGTCTCGTCTTGACGACAATTTAGGGAACATTCACCCCCCCACCGTCTTACAAATGTGGAAACCGAGGCCAGCTGTGCCAGCTCCATTCTGCCTCCCTGTCCCCCGCCCGGTGCACAGGGCCCGGGTGCTGGAGCCAGACCCGAAGGTGCCTCTGTTGGCCCCGGCGTGATCAGCACGGCAGGATGATGACAGCTGGAGTCGAGGCGGAAGCCCTTGCCGGCCTGGAGCCGAGCTCCTTTCCAGACGAGGTGGTGCCACGGCCTGGCGGGGGAGCTGGGCAGCCTGCGACTGCTGCCCAGATTGGGTCCCCTGGCCTGTCCCCAGGGTCGGGCCCTGGAACTGCCGCATCCCTGGAACAGCAGAGGAGGAACGAGGCAGTGCCTGGGGTGGAGAGAGGCGAAGAGCAGGCCGGGGAGACCAGACGCTAGGCGCCCCCAGCCCCCGGGTCCCCAGGGTGCCCTGGCCTGCAGGTGCATCAGCTTCCTGGGGAACCCAACAGGTGACTGAGGTGCCGGGCAGGAAAGGGTTAAGGAAGAGCCGATGGAATCTAATTTACATGCAAAAGTCTGTCCTTTCATCCTGACAGCCCAAGGCCTGTGCAAACCAATCAATATTTTATGAAGACGTTTCCTGCCGGGGAGGAGGAAGGAGCTGGGTGCGTGCTTTGGTCCCTATGACTCCGTGGCCAGAGGGGGCCTGGGCGCCTCCAGTCCCCAGTCACTTTGCTTCCTGGCAGCTAAGCAGGAATGGATGCCAGGCGCGTAGTGACGCTTCCAATTCCAGCAGGCACGGGCCAAGCCACCCCGAGCATAGTGACGTCCCCTGCTAAGGAGCACGGCATGACACTCGCTGGTGTGCCATCCGGCACTGGGGCCCAGACCACAGAGCGGGAGGCCAGATGTGCTGGCTGTCACCGCACGGCCGCTTGCGCTGAGAGCTGGCGGCGCAAGATGTGAGCCCCACAACCAAACAACGCAAAAGGCAGGTTCGCGGCAAGCCAGCACCCAGCTCAGAGCTGCCTGGTCTGGGGACACATCCACGTGTCGACCCGTGTCACGCAGGGAAATGTGAGCCTCACCCCACAGCAAATATGATGGCCAGAGTCGAAGAGGGT
>CAUYRT010019880.1:0-60712 GCA_963574885.1 Lepilemur ruficaudatus
TTTGTGGCAATGTGGATGATCCTGGAGGACTTGTGTTTAAGTGAAGTAAGTTAGGCACAGAAAGATAAATACCACGTGTCCTCACTCATATGTGGGAGCTAAAAAAAATCTGAGCTTATAGAAGTAGAGAGTAGAATTGTGGTTATTATAGGCTGGGAAGTGTAAGGGGGAGAATAGGATAAGGAGAGGTTGATTAACGGATACAAAATTATAGCTAGATCAGAGGAGTAAGCTCTTGTGATCCATAGCACTAGAACTATTATGCCTATAGTCAACAATTTATTGTATAATTTCTAATAACTATAAGAGAGGATTTTGAATATTCCAAACACAAAAAGTGGATATGCTAATTACCCTGAATTGATCATTACTCATTGTATGCATGCATTGAAATATCATACCATATCACATAAATACATACAACTCTTACATGTCAATTAATGAAAAATAAAGTAAAATTCAAAGGTTAATTTGCACTAGTTAGCACGCACGATTCTAACTTTAGGTAATGTTCTGCAACCTCTGATTCAGCTGTCAGTGTCTCTTTATCGGAGTCCATCCATCTTAGTGAGACTCATTCTTCTCTAAGGACTGTGTTCCATTATAATATAAAACTATGAAATGATTCCCTTAAAGTTCTTAGAAGTAAATCCTATGAATAATGTATCAGTTTTCTACTGCTGCTGTAAAAATTACCACAAATGCAATGGCTTAAATAAAGAACATATTTATTATCTTAAAGTTCTGGTTGTGAGAAGTCCCACAACAAGTCTCTTGGGACTAAAATCAAGGTGTCAGCAGGCTGTTCAGGCAGGATGCCATAAGGAAGAATTGATTCCTTGCCTTTTTAACTTCTAAAAGCCACCTGCACTCCTTGGCTCATGCCCCCTTCCAGAAATGGCATCATTCTCACCTTTGCTTCAGTCATCAGCTTCTCTGACACTAAACTTTGTCTTTCTCTTATAAGGACTTTTGTGATTACATTGAACCTACTTAGACAATCCAGGATAATCACCTCATCTCAAAGTTCTTTAACTTAATCATATTTGCAAAGTCCCTTTTACCCTTTAAGATAATGTATTCACAGATTCTGGAGATAACAACATAGACATCTTTGGAGGACATTAATTAGCCTACCACAAATAGTAACTCAATTATAGAGTCTTTGATGCCTGATATATCCAATAGAACATGAGGAAATATGGCTTTTAAGTAATTGAATTCAACAATCTTTTTAAAAAATGTACATATACTGTATAGATAGGTAAATGATGGATGGATACATACATGCATACATATATTCATAGAGTTTACAAATACCCCAAATCAACTTGAACTATTAAATCACATAGAACTCTGAAGGTCTAGAAAAGTCTCAACTTAACTGATTTAAAAAGCAGTTAGACTTAAGAAACCTTAAGAAAGAGCTTCTCTTTGTGAATCGTGTACTTCTTTCTATGGAGGCAGGGACTCCTAATTCCATACATGTACACTCTAATTTCGTAACATTAAGAAATTAACTCTTTTATAGATACCTGTTTTATTGTCTAACACACAGTGTCTGAGAGCAAGTGTGAAGGACAGTAATGTCTCCCAATTTGTCAGGTAATTAAAAATCATTCAAAAAAAATCAAGAGTCATTGGGAAAAACATTTTTTTCTTTGCATCCTCTATTGGCTGTTACTAGAATTTTAGACTTGAACTGTTATTTTTGTAAATTTATTTTCATGTTTAAATGTCAAGGATTTCTACATTTACTGCAATCCCAAAAAGCCTCCAAGGTTAAAAACCAAACACTGAGAGTAGATATGAAAGGCCTAGGTCAGGATTTCCATGTTTTTCCTTTTCTCCCCTTTTACATCAATTTCCTTTTATTTTTTAGAAAACTCTGTGTGAGAGGTGGTGGGGCAGAGTTATCCTCTACTGTACATACAAATTTTAGTAAACATGAGTTTTTAAATAAGGCCATTAATGTCTTAAAATTCAGACTCAACTATTACAACAGCACTCATTGAGATTGACTTGATTTAACTGAAATAAGAAACTGTTCATTTGCTTGATTACTTACCTATTTTATTATAAGAGACTGAGGTTGAATTTTTTTCTCTACCAAAGCTTGCTGTGAAAATTTACAGAACAGCCTCTGAAAAGCAGAGTATCCATCATCGTGACAAGTTCTAACCCCATGGCCTGTTTCCTGGTGAACATTTAAAGATCACCCTGTCAGTAAGAGTTAACAATTCTATAATGTTTCTTTCTAAAAGAATATGCTTATTACATTTATAATGGAGAGTAATCACATTTTAAATCAGTCAGTCTATTTTCCTCTCTGGTTTCATCAGAGTACCTCTCACCTCTCCCACCTCTGTCCCCACCTCTGGGCAAACCCACCACCTTATCCTCATTAATTTTGGTCCAGTATTGTTAATGTTAACTGACCCCTAGTTTTCACCCACGCAGCAAACTGCAAATGCAAATTGAACCCCATATTTCAACAAACTGGTGACTGTAGAAGCTATTTATTGTCAATTCCAAAAACATATATGTTAGTCCACATTTGGAATTGCCTGTGATTAAAAAAAATATATTTGGAGATCAATGGATATAAGGAAAGAGAACAAGATAATGAATTGTATTTGTATCATTGCTTCTGTATGATAACAGTTATCAAGCAAAATTCATAGGAAAAAAAAAAAACAACCTAAAGTGGATTTGTGCTTAGGACCTCACTTTTGCTGATCTGACACACATTGCTTTCTTTCAAACCATCGCTTTTCTGTGTTTTTTAGATTATTATTGTATTTTGAAAGAATCAACACAGCTTTTTCTTCCCTAATCAGAACTAATACCTATCTCACTCATCCACAATTCCAGAATTTATAAATGTATGCTAAGAATTCATTGTATTTTACCTGAATTTTGAACCCACTTAAAATATTCTGGCCTTTGGGAAATGCCATTTTTTTCAGGGAGTCAGACTAATAAAGCATTACTTGAAATTCTTCTAAGAACAAGAAAAAAATATTTCATCATTTTCATAGTCATATCTAAAACTTTACCTCTAAAGATCTTAATAGCAAAATACAAAGGGGCCTGGGGTGTTAGTGTTCAGTCTCTTTGCCCCTTTACACATGGGACAAGGCAGGCTATGGCAAAAGCCAAATATGAGTGCCCTGGATCTGAGTTCAACCAGAAGTTATAGGGAAAAATCAGTTTCACAGAGATTTTTTAATTGTTTTTACACACAATTACGAATGTAGTAGGATCAATGCGCAATAGAGTATTGCAGATATTCAGTATGAAATGTACCACATATAGGCTTCTACCGAAGGTGCATAATGGCTCAGGGACTCAACTCCCAAGGGAAAAGAACATGATATGTAGTACTAAACTTTTTAGGATAGTTTTGAAAAGTTTTCAGGATAAACTTTTTATCTTTTCTATTTTAGCAAATCATCATACATGATAGACAGGGGTAAGAGAAGTTTCTCTTTTCCTAGAGAATAAATCTGCCCACCCAAGTTATTACAATCTGCTAAGCTCTAGGACTTACTTTTGAATTGTCAGGTGTAACATGTGGCTGAATATTAGTCAGTCATATAGCATTCTCACTATTTAAGTCGAGATATGATATTTTGCAAGATAACTCACAGCCTACCACTGTTTATGGGTTTTTGTTTTTTGGGTTTTTGTTTGTTTGTTTTTGAGAATTTGATTATTCATTTTGTTTTGTGCAGCTACATCTAGAGATTTGGGGATACCTATTCCTTCAAAGACAATAAAAACAAAATTTAAATCTAGGATTGCTGGTTACCTGAGATTTGAGCAATGGAGTAAATATGGTGCCAAAATTTGTCAGTGATGTATGTGGTTACACAGGATGTGTAACAACACAGAATTGCTGTTACAAATTGTATTCATTTCTTATCACAAAAAAGAAACATAATCCAACATCAACAACGGTATGTATATACATATTTAGATGAGTCTATGCATATATACACACGCTTATATGCTTGTGTATTTCTGCAATTATTTATGTTTAAACATGTTGAATAGCAGTGTAAACACCAGCACTCAACAGATACACCAAATGTAGTTTCCAGAAGTCTGATGTGAACATTTGCCATGTGCCACCAAAGCAGTATTCTTTAGTTCTGTTCTAAAACCTCACACCTATTCATATATTTCTCTGTCTTTATTAAATATAAGTTGATTATCTCTTGATTATCACTAATAGTGGGTAGTTTCCAAGTAGTCTGTGAAATCCCAGAGCATCTTAGGAGGAGAGTCAGTAATAATAAAGCCATCAACTGATTCAAAGTCCAATCACGAGTCAGTAACAAGAGTCACAAACAGCAGCAACAAAAATTCAAACTTCTGAACTTCCAGTTCAACATAAACACAAAACCTCTCAAAAAGGGATAACAAAGACTGAAACTGCACAAATCTATCAATTTTGGAATATGACCAAAAAAATCATTAAATGTTAGCAGGGTTTACCATTCTGTGAGGTGGGAGTCAAAGGCTGACATTGATAATCTCTTGAAATTAGTCATAAAAATAAACTGCTCTTATCCCACAAGTTGTATAGTTTCTACCTATTAGAGCCATCTCAAAAGGCATTAGAGCACCTGAGTCTGTTTTAAAAGCTAGACCCTCTCCTTTTAGGAATCCAAAATAGAAATCAATGTGTTTCACGTGAGTATTATGGCAATTTTGGGAGAAGTAAACCAGTATTTTTCCCCAGAATAATATAAATACATACTCTTTCAAATAAACAAATATTCTTACCTCAAAAGATTCATTTGGTAGACATAACAGCTCCACGTTCCAATATAGAACGTAGAGATTGTTCAGGAAGTTTTTTTAGCAACTATCAAATGGAAACTTGCATGGACAAAGTTAAAGGTGTCAGGGTGGCAGTGTGCCCTCGATTCTTGGTGTGCTCTTGGCTGAAGAATGACCAGACACACCAAAGTGCCAAGTCCAGACTACCATCCTGGTCCTCTGACTCCTTTCTTGGAAAAATCACCAGCAGGGCCAATGCAAGGGAGTAACCTCAGGCAGGAGGCAGTTTGACGTGAGCAGCTCTTTACTATCGAACCAAACGAGTCCGTCTCCCAGAGTGAAGAGAAACAGACTGACTTACTCTGTGTCCGAATGCTTGGATTGTTCCCTTTTATAACCCCAGTCTGCGGGGCGGGCTCTCGGGAGGAGTGGGATGGTATCAAATGATCAAAAGGTGTCGTCAATATTCCAACTGGGTACAGGAGCTCCCTCTCTGAAAGCCCACCTGGGGGTGGGGGCGAACCACGACGCAGATTTAAGCTAATGGCATAATAATTACCCTTAAGTTACTCTAGATCATTTTCTAAATCCTATCATGCCTGGGCTGGGGAATTCCCAGATTGATAAGGCATTCCTTCCTGCCCCAGGTGTAGCAGTTGCCCCAATAGGATTGAGGTGGGGCACGCCAAAACCAAGTGGCAGCCCTTACCCTTCTTCCCAAGTGAAGCAATTGCTCCAGACAGCACAAAGCAGGGCATCCTTATTCCTAGGAAACCCAGAGATCCTAACTATCTACCTAACAAAGAGGCTAGGGGGACTTTATTCAAGGCCGCTGCAACAGGACAGACAGGCCAGAACCCAGCCTGAGCTCAAGTCCACTGAAACAAAGGGCTGGTGAGTTTTTAAGAGCCGAAGTGGAGTGAGAGTGGGGAGAACAGAGACCATCTGTGTTTGCTAATTGGCCCTACCTAAAGGAAAAGTCAACTTTCTCCTGTCTTGACCTGACAAGTGGTAGTTATACAGCTTGGAACAAGGGCACCCACTGAAGTTAGGCTCCTACCCTCCCACAGAGACCAGGAGATAGGGGCTGGGAGATAGGGATACTGTCTTCCTTCATGTTTACATTTCAAAGGGATAGCTTCAAGACCAAAATTTACATCTCAAAGGGGCAAAGAAAGAATTTGCAATAACAAGTTTTCTAAAGTAAAGGCTCTAAAGAAAGGGAAGTCTGGGGCCTAGAGGCAGAAGAAGCCTGTCTAAAGTGTGGCCAAGAGAAGGGAAACTGTCAAGACTTGTCTTGGACACATGTCACCAAGAGTGCTCATCACCCCCTGTATAAAAAATGTACAGGATCTCACAATTTTAGTGTAAACACTAAAAAACCAGGAAAAGTCTAATGCTAATAAAAACACTTTATCATTTTATAATATTTTTAAAACACTGATGAATTTTTTTCCCCCAAGTCCTACACTGGCCTAAACTTTCGTAATGATGTAGTAACTGGTTTGTGAGAATGCAGGAACTAGAATGAAATAATAATAAGCTACTGGGATGGCAAAGGTCATTAAATATTGTTCAGTTCGATCAACTTAATTAGCCACAGGAAAATCTTGTTCCTCATCCCCTGTGTGTCCTAGTAAAATAACTACACGAAAATGGTAATTATCGTCTTAAAATAACAACAACTACCACCTGGAAATGTTCGCCCCTGTCCTTTACACCTTAAGATGACTTATTTGAAGAGAGTCTTCTCCTAGCAGCTTACGAAAATCTTATAAATAAAATAATAGTATTTATAATAAAGGGGGAGTAGTGAAGAGGAAAATGCATGCAGCATTACGAGCCTGGGGCAGATTTAAATAGAATACCATGGCTGAAACATTTGCTTGCCTGGGGGTGAGAAACAGGAATTAGAAAGTTAGAGAGAAATAGAGAAAAGAGAAATAAGAGGGAATAAAGTCATTATTTTTTCCCATTTCCTCAGCTCCAGCTCTTCTCCTAGTGAGGTTTAGTGTACAAAATATTTATGGGGAAATTTTCCTATTCAAAATGACTCTCTGTATATATAAAAATTACAGTTATTGAGGATAAAAAGAAAGTAATTTGATTTACAGTAAAAAGAGCTACCATCACAATATAACAGCACAACAGACATGATCAGCAGTGAAAGCAACTCAGTAAGTGAATGACACAATTTTATTGATATTTAATCAAAAGTCTGTTTTCCTGACAGGATACACTACTAAATTTGGTAGTGAAACCCTTTGTGCATCATGTTTTAGCATTTTCGCATACATTAGGTATCTCCTTCATGTTTTTTTTTTTTCCTTGCAAAAGGTATATTTGTAAGGTCACTTTTGGATTCAAGTGATAGAAACACAACTTGACCCGTTTAAGAAGAAGAGTGAGAGGCACGCAACAAAAACATCTACTGAGGGTGGCCCTCGGGGAGGAGAAAGTGGTTTCCCTGATGAGACTGAGTTTGGGGTAATTTTAATAAATAATCTTGGTTAACTTTCACAACAGTCTTGTGAGGCAAAATAAAAATGATCTTTGTTAATAAATGAAGAAACTGAGCAACAGAGAGCTCATCACACCACTTTTTAGCAGCAGAGTGGACATTGTAATGGAGCATTTTGACAGCAGAGTCTGTCTTCTTAACCACCCTAATTCCTTGGACCCTGGAAGATTTTGTAAACATCCCTGGAAGAGATTATGAATTAGTTTGAGGAAGATTACATGGACAACTCAGTGAGAAATAGCCAGATCATCCCTTTGAGGAAGTGAGAAGGAAACATTTGCCTCTTTTTGGATTTTCCAATCTTGTCCTGACAGACGGTACCAACAAAATGAAGCACAATTCTGTCTTTTTCCCCAGCATGTAGTGCAAAAAAGTCACACAGCAGGCATTGATTTAGCCTTCAACCAGCATCTTCTAAACTAGAAGTGAAAAAAAGGCTTAAATTCTTTGGGATAGCTGGCAAGACCCTAACTCCTTGTTATTGATTTTTATGTTATTGCTCCTGGTTATGAATTGTAGATTAAAAAAAAAAAACCTTTTATGAGGGATAATAAAAAGAGAAAGCCAGGAGACAAATACCCCTCCCCAATGTGCACTATCCTGTTAGTTTCTTTTTCTTTTTTATATTAATCTATAAACAGAATTTGAGCGAAAAATATATAAAAATCCAATTTGTGTCGCAGAAAGGCATGGAGAGATTCCAGTACCTAAGGACCCTGTATGATAAAGTAAAAAAGGGAGCCTCTATTTCTCCTATAGACACAGGCAAGTGAAAAAGAACATTAACCTTTTGCTTGCCAAAAAAAAAAAACAAAAAACAAGGTGTCCTTAATGACCACTGGTAAATTTCAATCAGCAGTCACTGAAGAGGAAGGACTGGTGTGTTTGCTTTCATATATCCAGCCCATTATAGAACATCAAGTTTCACAGTTTGATTTTGTTGTATCATTGTAGGCAGCTGCAATAAAAAGTGTTGAATTGCTTCTCCTGCACGAAGAACTATACAGCTCAGGTGTTGTTTTATTATGGCTCATTAGTGATCTAAGTCAATCTGAATACATAGTCTTAGTATTCTCAAATTCCAATTTGACAGATAGTTTCCTGATAGGGAGAAATCAATTTCCCTATATGTGTACATTAAATATTGGGAAGGTTTTATGCATCATACGAAATTCTGACTTTTAAAAACATTCTCTACTAAATAAATGGTAGTGCCATTTAATTCGAAACTCCAGGGTCAGTCCCCTTAGGGTAGCAAGATCTTAAGAACAAACACCTTTGTTCCCAGGACTTAACTTATGATTGTAAGGAGAGATTTTCTAGCCTCCTTTCAATCAGTACATTAAAGTTTTCAGAGATAATTTGTCTGGTCTCATAGGCAGCACGAATGAAGTGGAAAGCAATCAAAATGTACAAGATTGAAAAACATCATGAATACAAGGGACAGTGGAATTACCAGCCATGTGATTTAGAAATTGAGGCACTAATAATGACCATTTGCTATGAAAAAAAAGGAGGGAGCATTAGAATTTCAGAATAATCCCTGTCAAATTCCTTTGAGAAAGTTCTTTTTATTGCAAATATTTTACACTTTGACGTGAATACATTCATTTAAACAACTCTGTGCATTTGTTCAATAGGTCTAGAATATAAATCAGAATTCCACAATCACATGTAGACCTAGATGAAAGGTGGTGGGAGGAGTTCATGGACCTCCACTGATGCGAATGCCGAATGCTTGGGTGCCTAGCACCATGCAAGGCTCCTTCCATATGCTAATTTTTGTACATTTATCCTGGAAGGAAAGTGTTATTCTTCATGTTTAAAATACACAACTATAATTCAGACTAATTAACTTCTCTAATACCATACAGCCACTAAGTTGAAAAAGTGAAATTCAAACCAGTTTGTCAAACTCCAATACCCAAGCTTTTTCTCTCATTTTTTGCTACTCAATTTGCCAGACTTAAAGAAAAATTAATCTCTGGCATTCTTCTAATATTTTTTCAGCATTCTTCAACAATTTCCAGTTCTTCACTACCTGGATCTTATGTTGGGCTGGGCATGGTGTCTCAAGCCTGCAATTCTAGCATTTTGGGAGGCCAGGGTGGGAGGATTGCTTGAGGCCAGGAGTTCAAGACCAGCCTGAGCAAAAGTGAGACCTCATTTCTACAACAAACACAAAAATTAGTCAGGTGTGGTGGAGCACACCTGTAGTCCCAGCTACTCATGATGCTGAGGCAAGAGGATCACTTGAGCCCAGGAGTTTGAGGTTGCTGTGAGCTATGATGGTGGCTCAGCATTATAGACCTAGTGACAGAGAGAAACCCTGTCTAAAAAAAAAAAAAAAGAATCTTATGTTATTTTTTCTTTACACTTCTATTTCTGTCCTATATCCATAACACACATATATACATATATGTGTACACACACACACACACACACACACACACACTTCCTTTTTGGATCATGATCTGTGAACATAACTTTTCCTTCCCTAGCACGCATTTTTCCTTCAAGTAACTACTGCTTTTTCCCCAAGTTTTTCTTCCTCTTGGATGACATTAACAACACAAATTCCTGGCTGTACCCTAATTAAATTTTGTTACAAATTCTTTCCTTCTCCTATGCAATAACTTGTATACTATAACGCCATATCAATTAATCCAGGGCATGTCCAATTACTTACTTATCTATAACCCAGGCAAACTATTCTTTAAATACAGCTTTTTGCTCCATATCCTAAATCCTTAGGTTATTTATCAAATTCAGTGCTAAATGGAGATGTATACCTTAATGAGATTACCACAAAGTAATGTGAGAAATACTAAATCATAGACTACTGGAAAATGGGCTAATTTTCTTTTTTCTTTAGAAGGAACTCTAGTATCAGTATAGAAAATAAAAAGCCACCAAGGATGTCCTAGCTAGCTGTGTAAAAATTTATCCCCAAACTTGGCAGCTTAAAATAACAAACATTTATTATCTCAGATGGTTTCTGAGAGTCAGGAAAGTAAGAGTGCACAAGTTGGGTGGTCCTGGCTCAGGGTCTCCCATGAGGTTTCATTCAAGGAGTTGGCTGTGGCTGCGGTCATCTGAAGGTTTGACTGGGGCTGAAGGACCCACTTCCAAGATGGCTCTCTCACATGGCGGTTGACAAGAGCTCTCAGTTACTTAACACATAAGAGTCTTTGTGACATAGCCACTGGCTTCCCCCACCATCAGTGATCAAAGAAAGAGAAATAATAAAAGAGTGACCAAGATAGAAGTTGTGGTGTCTTTTATAAGCTTATCTCAGAAGTAATGTATCATGATGTCTACCAATCCTGTTATGACAGAGGAGGGTGCTAGACAAGTGTGTCACCAACAGGAGATGGGGATCATTAGGGTCATTTTGGAGGCTGACTACAGATCTGGAAAAGAGTAGAGTGAGGGAGACCAAGCTCTTGAAACCTTCTAAGTCTAAAAACAGTAATCAGGAGAGAAAACAATTTGAATGGAGGAGGATAAGGCAGAGGAGAAGTTAAACACAAATCTCAGGTTTGCAGTATCAGACCCTCACTGGTATCATTAACTCCAATACAGGACATAAGAGGGAGAAGCACCTGAGTCCACATTTTACATATTCTGTTTCACAGTCATGAAGATGTGCCTCCTGATGGAGACATGTGGGAAGAAGGCATTTCTCCCAGGCTCGAGACATTTTGAAACTCTGCTCATGTTGTAAAACTTACCTCAGATGCTACTTTCTCTATGAATACTTTCATATCTCCAATACCAGAAGTCATATTTCTTTATTTGAGTCCCTGTAGCATTTAATTTCTTCTTCAGAGCTATTTCACTCGGTTTTATATTAAACTCTGCAGCCTATCCTTATTCGGGTACAATCTGCTCAATAGAATTGGGCTATAAGTTCTTTGGGGGCATAAGCATATCAATGCATCACTGAACACCCTCTAGTCTAGTTAAGCACTCAGCGTATAACAGCCTTTCAGTGAATATTTGTGGAGTAGAATTAAAAATGTCATCTCAACGAAGTCTTTATTTGGACAATTTCAAGCATCATAAATTCAGCTAAGAAGACATCGTTTACTAAAGTGGTGGTGATGATGGTAATGTAATTTGAGAAGGAGGAGTTCCTTGGGGTACTCTTCACAACCTACAGGGTGTATAATGCTTTCTCATAGGGTAGTCTGCAGAAAGATATCCCCAAAACAACTGCCAAGAATGAATCAACATCCCAACCATGTTCCAGGTCCATGAGTGGTTTTCAATTATTCTGTGACATTGTACTTACATCTAACTTTGTGCACTTTGGTATGTCAATATTTTATACATTCCTTTGAATTACACTGTAATTTCAACTATTTTTCCTGTGATTTACCTTTTAGATGGCACAATTCATACGTAAATTTGGAAGATAGGGCAAAAGAAATCAATTGTATGCCTGTGTTTTCACATTCCTGGACCAATGATAGAGACACAAAGTGAGAATCTAAAAGCTAGCTCTGTCCCTCAGCAGGAGGGTGATTTGAAGATAGTAAATTAAGCTCTTAGGACACTCATTTCTTACCTATAAAATGAGGAGATAGTGCAAGCTCATCTCTGAGTTCTCTTGCAGTCTATGTTTCCTTTCACTCAAGGGCAGAATATCCATAGTCCATGCTTGCTGTTTTGAAACATGAAAACTTAAACTTTTAATCTTATAAACATTTTTAATATTAAAAATAGGAACATAAAGGCAATATGTCATCTAACTAGTAGAAGCAATCTTCACCTTCTTTTTTCTATATAATTCCATTCACATAAGTACCATTTTCAAACCACTTAATAATTTAAAATGTATTACAAGCAGATTTGAACCACTTGATTCATTATCAACCCAAATTTCCATCACTTCATTTGAACTTCATGATAACTCTATAAGCTATTGTTAGCTCCATGTTTTCAAATCAGGGTACAGAGCTTCAGTAACTTCACCAAGGTCATAAGCCTACATCCCAACTAAGGACTCAGTTCTTCTAACTCCAGATTAGATGTTATGTAAAATATGTAGCTGGGCTCAACCAGTTGCTCTGGCCTACACCTGCTGCTGCTTAGATTTGTGTACCTTCTAAACTTTCTTCAAATTTTTGGTCATTTTGTGCACTAGAATTTGGCTCAGTAACTCCTCATGAATTCAATCAACATTAGCATATATGTGCCTCCCCAAGTTCAGAAGATACCTCATCATGCCTCCTGGATGGTGCTCTCCTGCTTGCTATTTCTATCCTACAGATTCACAACTTGAGCCGTATATGGCTTTCCAAACGCATTCTAAGGAACACATCGTTCCAATAATTTAGTTTCTGCACGTTCTTTTTGAAGGTAATCTTTTTGTACTAAATAACACAAGGCAAAAGAGGAAAAGATTTTTTTTTGACTTTTCAAGAATGCATTCAGCATAGGAAAAGAGAAAATTTTCAAAGTCATCTTGTACCACTGGGAGACTGCTGCAGTTGCTAGGATGAAATCTTCCAATCCCAACCAATTCATGTGTTTGCAAAAATGTCCATGTGTCCTTGA
This sequence comes from Lepilemur ruficaudatus, assembly GCA_963574885.1. Classification (NCBI taxonomy): domain Eukaryota; kingdom Metazoa; phylum Chordata; class Mammalia; order Primates; family Lepilemuridae; genus Lepilemur; species Lepilemur ruficaudatus. The sequence continues at coordinate 12,878 of CAUYRT010019880.1, forward strand.
ACTAGTTTTCACATTCCTGTTATCACTACTTTGTGAATTTACAGTATAGCTGAAACTGCAACATGATTGGGACATATTAATATTACACCATTTGATTATGAGACAACTTTCCTCAGTATTCAGATACTATAAAACAGAATAGGAAGTCCAGAAATTGATCCATTTTGCAAGGTCAATTGATTTCAACAAAGGCAATTCCATGGGATGAAGGCAGTATTCCACACATTGTACTGGAACAAGTGGATATCTGTATTAAAAAGTAATTAAGAAAACGACCTTTATCTTCCCTGTACATACCCACACAAAACTTATAATGGAGGAAGTAATGTAAGAGCTAAAACTATTTCGCTTCTAGAAGAACATACAGGACAAATCTCTGGTTTTAGGAAAGGAAAAGCTTTCTTAAATAAGGCAAAAAGTACAAACTATAAAAGGAAACACGATAATATAGACTTGAACAAAATATGTAAAGTCTTGTTTTTTCGTAAAACTGCTAAGAAACCAAAAGTCAAGCCACAAACTGAAAGAAAATATCAGCAACGTATATATAACAAAGGGTTTGTATCCAGAATATACATAAAGATCTCTTTCAACTGAATTATAATAAGAAAAAGAACCCATTTAAAATATGGGCAAAATGTTTCAACAGATACTTCACAAAAGTGAAGTCAAAAGCACATGAAAGCTATTCAATATTATTATTTGTACAAGTCTCCTAAGTTTACTGTAATAAAGTACCACAGACTCTGTAGCTTTCAACAACAGAAATTTATTGTTTCACAGTTCTTGAGGTTAGATGCCCAAAATCAGGGCGTTGGCAGGGCAATGCTCCCTCTGCAATCTGTAGGGGAATCCTTCCTTGCCTATCCCAAGTTTCCGGTGATTTGTTGGCAATCTTTGATCTTCCCTGCCTTGCAGCCACAGAACTCCAATCTCTGCAAGGGCATTTTCTCTATTTATCTTCCCGTGGATATCTTGTCATAAGGACACCACTCACATTAGATTAGAGACCCACCCTACACCAGTATGACCCTATCTAACTTAATTACGTCTATAGTGATCATTATTTTCCAATAAGATCAATTCTGAGGCATTGGGGATTAGAATTTTAATATATCTTTTTTTTGGGAGAACACAATTCAACTCATAACATCAATTATCAGGGAAATGAAAATTAAAAATTATAAGGAGACTCACAAGAATGATTAAAATTTTAGACTCACAAGAATGATTAAAATTACAAAGACTGAGTAGCTCAATACCAAAGACCACGTGTTTGCAAGGATATAGAGCCATTAGAATCCTCACACATTGAGGGTGAGAATTCAAAATAGTACAATCACTGTATTTTTTTTACTTTTATTTTTTATTTTTTTTTGAGACAGAGTCTCACTCTGTTTGCCCAGGCTAGAGTGCCGTGGCGTCAGCCTAGCTCACAGCAGCCTCAAACTCCTGGGCTCAAGCGGTTCTCCTGCCTCAGCCTCCCGAGTAGCTGGGACTACAGGCATGCGCCACAATGCCCGACTAATTTTTTTCCATATATATTTAGTTGGCCAATTAATTTCTTTCTATTATTAGTAGAGACGGGGTCTCGCTCTTTCTCAGGCTGGTCTTGAACTCCTGACCTTGAGCGATCTGCCCGCCTCGGGCTTCCAGACTGCTAGGATTACAGGCGTGAGCCACCATGCCCGGCCACAACCACTGTAGATAATAGTAAGACAGTTTATTATAAAATTAAACATACACTAATGATACAACCCACTAATCTCACTTCTAGGTATTTACCCAAGAAAAACAAAAACACAATACTTATATGCAAATGTTAATGCATCATTATTCATCATAGCCCAATACTGGAAACTACTCAGTGTTCACCCACTAAATATTGTAAATACTCATATATTACTGAATAAAAAGGAACAGAATATTAATATATGAAACAACATGGATGGATTTCCAAAAAAAGCATACTAAGTGAAAATGAAAAAAGTCAAATACAAAACAATACATTCTGTATTACTCCATTGACATGAAATTCTAAAAAAGCAAAACTGTAGCGACAGTAGGTCACTAGGGGTTGGCTGAGGGCTGGAGGAGGGGATCTATGCTATGAAGGGTCACAAGGAAACTTAGAGGATGGTGGAAACTTTTCTACATCTTGCCTTTGGTGGTGATTATAAGACTATATGCTTATCAAAATTCAGTAACAGTACACTAAAATAAGCATTTTTGTATTTATATCTCAATAAAGTGGAGGAGAGGTGAAGAAATGAGAACTATCAAAGTTGTGGACTCATCTAGGTGAACCAAAACCATGGCTAATTTAGTTAACACTTTCACATTTTTTTAATTCAAATTTCAAGCCTCAAACAAGGGAAATCATTTAAAATCAATAAAAGTCCTTTCCGTGGTTTAAGGAATAGACAAATAAGATTGGAATGCTAAAGCTATACATGGAAAGCACCAGCAAGAAACAATCTGATTTCTTTTTTTCATTTTATATGTGAAGAAAGACTCTTCATTCTCTCACTGCAGCACTGTGGGGCCAGGGTGGTATCATCCTGGTAGGAGGGCAGTGTATGCTGCCCTGAGAGTGGTCGGCAAAATGCCTGATCTCTGAAAGGCACCTGCCCTCTGTTTGGAAGCAGTTTTCTACACTAGCAGGAGTGATTGACTGATTGGATCAGACATCCACTTTTGACTATGGTTCAGAGCCTCAGAGTATGTAACTGCCTTGTCCCACTACTAATCTAAATTTTGTTTGACTAATTGGGGCCAAGCTTCTTTTATCAGAGACTTCATTCTCGAGATTGAATGTACCATCTACCAAGCTAACACCTCCTGAGGGGTCTTTGTGTATGTGATGCTTTTGGATGAGGGCATACAGATTTCCGTTCCTAATTCTCAGTGATATCAAACATTCAAAAAGAACACATTAAGAATGAAGAAACCAACTTTGGAGGACAATTTGGCCTCCCCATATCACCTCTCATCATCCTCTCAACCATCATCCTTTCAATTTTCTGGAAGCCTTCAGCTATAGTAGGCATTTACATTAAATTCTTAAAAGTTACACCATTTTTATTTTTTATAAGTAAAGGTGAAATGTGCTGTATTCTCCTAGTTCACTCTCTTATATGACATTTGAAATATAAATTATAAATGTTGAGGGTGAAGTTAAAAGAGAAGTTTGCTTCTTAAATACTTTGCTGATGATTTTATCATCAAATCTAATGGATTTATTTTACATATAATTACTGAAGCAGATATTTAATGAATACTTTGTTCATAATAATAAATCAAATGACTAAATCTGCTTCTGGAATTTGCTTTTCTGTTTTGCTAAGCAATAATGTGGCTGTTTTACTTCATTTATTTAAAAATATATTTAAGTTTAAACAAGTAGAATTATCTGAAAATAATGAAAGATTATGCATTTGAGCTAAAAGATGCCTTTAAATATATATATTTATATATACCCATATATGTGCATTTACCCTCACATACATACACGCGTATCAGACTTTCTCCATTCTTATTAGTATACTTTGAGGTCCTCTGATCCTCTAGTCCTATGTTTATACCCAAATTATTTTTTTCAGCCTTTCTTCCTCATAACTGGTGTGGCCCTTCCAATACAAAAATGCCTTTGCCAACACTAGAAACATACTTCTCAATAAACTTACAGACACGTCATCTTTCCGGAGCCATTATACTTAGTGCTTTCTTTTCATCAACTAATATAAAAATAGTAATGATGGCTACCAAAACCAAGCAAAATTTCTTCAAATGAATCATTTACCTTCTTTTCTCAGTATCACTAATAGCAAATAATAGAGGCAAAGATTGTCAATAACTGTGTTGAGTGCAAGTACCTTTTAATAATAACAATCATATGTTCTTGGGAACTATGGAAAACTTTAGGGCATTTATTTTGGGGGGATTTCACAGATAAAAGATGAAACCATCTAGTGAGAGTCCAAAATAAGATGAGAAAGGCGATGGTAATTAAATCACGTTTTAAAATATATGGCTTTGTTCTGTATCCTGGTAATAGTTCAACAACATCCAGGTGGAGGCAGATGATTTTGATCGGATTTTTAAGGCGCCCTTAAATGGTGCAGATTTTTTCTTACTGTATCCCTTTGAATGCTTGAGGGTAAAATAACAATCAATGTAAATTCAATTTTCCTAAATGTTTGCTAAAGTTCACAGAATTACTAAACATGGTTTCATTTCAACTCACAGAAAGTTTCACACATATGATTAACCATGAGTCTTAGCTGACCCATGAGGGCTGTCAAAAGAAAAAGAATCAAGACTTAGGTAAGAAGAGACTTGATTCAAAAAATCTATTGCAATGTGGGATGGGAACAATTATAATAGAAGAGGAGCCATTGCAACAAAGGAAGAGGAACTATTGTGACAGGGAGAAGGCCTATTTTACCTATTATAGAATACCTATTATACGGTATGTAATTGTTGCAAAGTCCAGGTAGAAAGGCTTTTCTTTTATAGGGTGCAGTAAACAAGGGGAAGTGGGATAAACAGGTGGCATGATCACACAGTTGAGCAGAAATTTTTTTCTTTGCCATCAGCCAATTCTCAGAAGAGGCCATTAAGGGGGTTGGTTCCACAGTGCTTCCTAAATCTCAAGTGTAGACCAAAGTTCGGGGGCCTCAGGGAAGGAGAAAAGCCAGATTTAGTCTGGTTAAGTTTGTCGAGATGGATCAGTGAGGACAAAGAGTGAAGCTCATCATTTATGAGACAAAGAGGAGGAATTTGGAGAGTCTGTGTCTGGCCTTGTCATAGGTAACAAGCAGGTCATCCTTGAGTCTCATCTAAGTCATATGGGGAAGGGTGATTCTTAGTAGTAAGCAATTTCCCATAATGAAAAAAAGAAGGGGGATTTCTGTCCCTGCTTTTCAGTAGAAAAGGGTTAAGGTAAAGTTCAACATTGTCAGGGCCACTCAAGCCAAGCAAAAATGAAAATGCTATCTTAAAAGAATTTTATCTTATTTGATGCATTATTTATAACTGCCAAAAATAAATTCCCCATAAGTGGTCAATCTGACTGTTTAAGTTACACATTTCTTATTTTTTTTTTTTCATTTGCCTTTTGTGGTCTCAGTGATCAGTAAGAAAACAATAGATCATTTGATTACGGCTTTGTTTATTCATTTATTTGTTCAACAAATGAATCCAGGATAGTAGGAAAAAGATTAGATGTGGATCCTATTGGATGCATGGAGTTGTAAACAGGAGATCGGAGGATTTTTAAAGGAGACCTGATGTTTTTAATGAAAGCAGATTTTGGCTTCCCCACTGTCCTTGCAATCACTTCATAAGCTTCAGTGCTTCCATCCCCCACTGGTGCGAGCTTTGGTCCCAGTAAAGAGAAGAAGATCAAAAGGAGCCTGCCAAGCACTCACTGCCTTTTTCTCAACAAACACCTGCTGCTCTTTCCTGGGGTATAGCTACTGTCATGAGAAGTAATATCGAGAAACTAATGGGCCCAGGTTTGCCTTGGATTTTATTATTCTAATAAGGATATTATTGTTGCTATTTAAAATTAGTATGATAACCCAAAGTTTTATCACACAATGGTCTATCTCTTCAAAAACTTCTATATGAACATAGAGATTTGTTTCCCCCAACGTTAAAGAGATTTTTGTTTTATGAAAGGGTTTACCATGGAATTCGTTCACAAATAATTTGACTTTATGCAGTCAGTTATCACTTTGAATGATTGAAGTCCTGCCTGCTAGTTACATTTTGGAATTGAAGAATCCTGGCTGGGCATGGTGTCTCACACCGGTAATCCTAGCACTCTAGGAGGCCAAGGTAGGAGAATCCCTTTAGGTCAATAGTTCAAAACCAGCCTGAGCAAGAGTGAGACACTGCCCTCCATCTCTGCTAAAAATAGAAAAATTGACCAGCCATTGTGGCGTGGGCCTGTAGTCCCAGCTACTCAGGAAGCGGAGGCAGGGGGATCACTGGAGCCCAGGAGTTCGAGATTGCAGTGAGCTGTGATAATGCCACTGCACTCTAGCCAGGGCAACAAAGTAATATTCTGTCTCTCTCTCTCTCTCTCACACACACACACACACACACACACACACACACACACAAACAGACGAAAAAAAAAAAAAAGCACCAATGTGAAGGTGGCTGAATGGTAATTTAATTTGTTAGTTCACCCTCCCAGTCTTTTCTCTTCTTTTCTCTTCAAGGAAATGGACAGAGAGGGAATTGTTTGGTGTGCATAAAATTTAAACAACACAAAAAATGCAAATGCCATGAGTTTTTCTCTCCTCTAATGAAGGTATGTCAGTACCAGTTTCAGAGACCTTACAAAAAAAGCATTCGGATGACAGGTGCCAGATACACATTTTGGCAGGAATGGAATATCGAGTCACTTGCCATCCTTGGGCATGGTAACATAGCACAATGCAGTGGATATAAATTTGCAGCTACATATAGAGGCATGTGAGAAAATCTATGCCCACTTTCCACTGCTCTGAAGGTAAACTTTATATCAGCCTTTCTAGAACACTCCAAATGACTGAGGTGGCTTCTTCAGAGTAAAACATTTGTAAATGACCACCCCAGTTTCAGTCAACATAGATGACCCTCATTGGCTCATTACTCAAACCCCCATGGTTCTGTGATGACCGGTGGCTCTCCTACTTCTATGCTGTTATTGGACAATGGGAATATTGCCAGGACAAGAGACTAAAGTCCAGCCTCCCTAAAAGTCTTGTGCATCCATCCTCCCTAGATATCTTGCTATTGCCTTAAGTCCCTGTAAGGACACCCGTGGTCTCCAAACACTGTCCAAAGCCTAGCCTCTCTTGTCCCACTGAAGGAGGAATTCCTCTGTCTCCTTACCAGGAACACTTCAATCAATCTAGACTTTCACAAAAGCTAATAAAATGGTTGTGTGCAAAAGCTCTGAGACAAGAAAACACAAAGTCACCGCCCTCTGGAAGGGCAGAGGAAAAAAATACAAAGAACAAAGTACCAATAGCCCTTAGTCTGTCTCTGGTCATTCCACATAAATTACCATCTGAACACCTTTCTCTGCCACTCTGGATACTCAGATGTTGAAAGGGATCATCTAAATGAGGCCCCAGAGGAAGATCTGGTGCAGAAAGAATTCTCTTCCTCTTCCTTCATCCAAAGTGAGAGAGGCAGAGGGAAGGGAGAAAAGCATCATGCGGTTGGATTCCCACCTGGGCCACTGACTTAACGTTATGTGTGCACATATAGATTTATGTATCACTTAATGTTATGTGTATACCCTTATGTTTCCTCATATGTGAATGCATATATATACTTTTTTAACTTGAATGGAGTGATCATCAGAAAATCCAGGAAAGAGGAGGATATGCTACCTAGGTATAATGGCAATTCCAAGATAAGTGGAAAAGGGCAGCAGGCCTGGAGTCTAGGGATGAAGAACCAAACAATGAACTCTTAGGTCTGCAGGCCTAAACAAGTATTTGACCTTCAGTCAGAATATAATCCAATCAAATGTTTAACATCTGTTTTTAAGGAATGAAAACATTGTACAAATTATGATATGATTATATTTTCTTTTCTTTTTCTTTCTTCTTAGCAACAGGGTCTCCCTATGTTGCCCAGGCTGGAGTAAAGCAGCTATTCACAGGTGAGATCATAGCGTACTATAGCCTCGGATTTCTGGGCTCCAGCAATCCTCCTGCCTCAGCCTCCTGAGTGGCGGGGACTATAGGCATACACCATGCCAGGCTATTAAATGTTTTCGAGCTGCCTGGAGATGTGGTTTATATTGGGAAGTACATTTAATACTTAGAATCTTAAAAATTTTAGTTCCCTCCTGAAGCCAAATAAGAATTTTCTGACAGAAATAAAGCAAATACAATATATTTGCTACGGTCGGCTTCAAGTACAAATGAAGACTCCACAAATATGTGCACGATATTTTTAACCTGGGGACACATCCATATGAGTCTAAGATTTTGTTGCCTATGCTTTAAGCTTTAAATTAAAGGCCAGCTTACCTGTTTATGAAGCTTTCCATTGTTTGGTTCTTGTATCCTTTGCTCCTCTCAGCATCTAAGAAATGGGGCTTCCCTCTGTTTTCAGTCCAGTAAAATTTACTTGCTCCCATCCTGACAGCTTAGCTCATTCCATTTCTCCTGCGAGTGGGCCAATGGCCACTTGATGCAAGATGAATGACGGAGGTGAAGGGGGTTGAGCCAGACTCTGAAAATCCGAATCCTTTTCCTGCACCTTAATAACTTTGAGATTGTGCAATCATTTAGCATTTTTGCTTTATGTTTATCTTAATACAAATAGTATTAATAATGCTTCAATATAGTAAAAGGTGGTCACAGTGACCAATTGATAGATTTAATTTTTATTAATTGGACAATTAAATTCTATTTAAGATATCACACCAGTCATTCAGTTAATATTTATTGAATACCTTCCATGAACATAGCAGTAAACATGGAAAAATTTAGTTATCACATGATGATTGAATTTTTTCTTTTCTTTCTTTTTTTTTTTTAAGAAACAGGGTCTCCCTTTGTCACCCAGACTAGAGTGCAGTGGCATAATCATAGATCACCAGAACCACTCAGTGGTATGACCTTATGAAATATCTATCTCCAACTCCCTCCCCAACTCTTCTGTTTAACAAATATGAACACTGAATCCAAAACTTAACTAACCTAACCAAATTGAGAGCTCAATAGTGACAAAATAAGGATTAGACCTCAGGCTTTTTGACTTCTGGTCTTTATTTTTTATTTTACATTGTAAACTTACTTTCTCCACCTCTATAAAAATGATTTTATCCAAGCTAATTATACCTGAAGAAAAACTAGCATTGAATGGTGATGTTATAATAACCACTATGTATTGAGATTTTACTGTATGCTGGGTACCACACTCAATACATTTCCTCATCCCATTTTTAAAACAAACCTATGAGATGGGTAACATCAGTCCTTAGTCTGTTTAGTATTACTGTAACATAATATCTGAGACTGGGTAATTTATAAAGAAAAGGGTTTATTTGGCTTATAATTCTGGTGGCTTCTAGCTCAAGATTGAGCAGCTGCATCTGGTGAGGCCTCAGGCTCCTTCAACTCATGGCAGAAAGCAGAAGGGGAACAGGTGTGTGCAAAGGGATCACAGAGAGAGAGAAAGCAAGAGAGAAAAACCAAGGAAGCCAGACTCTTTTTAACAACCTGCTCTTGCAGGAATTAATCCACTCCTGAGAGAGTGAGAACTCACCCCAAGGGAAGGCACTATTCTATTCATGAGAGCGCTATCCCCATGACCCAAGCACCTCGCATTAGTCCCCACCTCCGAATACCACCACACTGGGAATCAAACTTCAACATGAGTTTTGGCTGGGACAAGCCACATCCAAACCATGTCAATTAATGTTCCTATTTTACAAGTTAGGAAACTAAACCCCAAAGAGCAGGAGTCTAATCACATGCCTCAGAAGTGAAAGAGCTCCCATTTAAACATGGGCGGTCAGATGCCAGAGCTCAAGCTTATACAATTCAGTTCTCAAATTACAGAAAATTGACCAAATTAATGTTAGTTATTCATTTGGAAAATATTTAAGTCAAATATTTAAGATTTCTGTGTAGCATACACTGATCTAGGAACTGGAGGTAGATATGTAAATGAGAGGAATAAAGTCCTTGACTTTGGGGAATTTGGATTCAAATATTCATTAGGTATTTTTAGTGTGCAAAGAACAAAGCCATGTTTGGCTCCATTGATAGGTGGTTTACTTAAAGGAATTTGGAAGATAAGAAATGCCGGGAAGCAGGCTCCACAGCTGTGCAGACTGGCGTTCTGAGTGTTCAGGCCACAGCCATATCTCTGGAACCCTCATGATCTCAGATCATCTGATGTGGTGTCCCCTAAACTAGTGGCCTGCCATTTTGAAGATTCATTATCATCCTTTCTCTGCATGACTCACTCAGTCTTTGATTCTCAAAATTCCCAGGAGAGACTCTAAGCAGATAATCTGTCTTTATGTGACACAGGGCAGGTCTTTTCAGCAGAACTGTCAGGGGGCCATGTCAGGCCCCATCATGGCTGGTGGCCAGCTTCTGGGTGGCTACATTCTAGTCAGGTGCCCTCTCTTGTGGAGCCGACTCTGGCAAAGGTGTAAGATCACAGTCGAAAGAGCAAAAGATGAGTTGCAAGCCTGCTGGGGCACAGAGAACCTTCTCCAGCGTAATTGGAATATTCCAAGTCTATAAATTACGAAGACTTACTCATGATTATTTTGGCTACATAAAGCCATTCATTCATTTTTAAAATTAGACATTTATTGAGAGTTAGTGGAGACCTGGATAGGTGAGCCATATAAAAAAAAATTATTTGTCCTCAAACTGTATTTATCTTGATCAGATTCATTTAGCCAAGAGATAAAATATAAAGTTTCATAAATTCGTAGCTTTTATTACTTTAAACAGAATTGTTTCTGATACTCTCTCTTTTCATTATATATATTTTTAAGTATTAAAAGATAAGGATTTAAAGATAAAAAGGACATAGTTTCTATTCCTAGAGTGCCCGAGGGAATTAGACAAGAAAATAAGCAAGGATAATACAGAAGACAAAGATGCACTTCGGATACTATGGGGAGACACAATGAAGATACCTTCCAGGGCTAGAGCTGGAAGTAAGGAAAGGTTAGAAAGGCCCCCCCAGGGAAAGTGGCTCCTAAACTGCACCCTGACAGACAAAATGAGAGAGAGGAGAGGAACACCTGGAACAGAGAGAGTACAGTTGGCCGTATATATCCATGGGTTTCCCATCCGTGGATTCAACTAATTGAGGATTGAAAATATTTGGGGAAAAAAATTGTGTCTGTACTGAACATAGAGATTTTTTTTCTTGTCATTATTCCCTACACAATACTGTATAACAACTATTTACATAGCATTTACATTGTATGAAGTATTATAAGTCATCTAGAGATGATTTAAAATATACAGGAGGATACGTGTAGGTTATATGTGAATGCTACACGATTTATACACAGGACTTGGGCATCCATAGATATTGGCATCTTCTGGAGGTCCTGGAACCAATCACCAACAGATATCAAGGGACAATTGTAATTCACAAATTCTATAGCAAAGAGTTTTATGGACAGTGGTAATAATAAGAGAAGATCTGGAAAGAAAGGAAGGTGGAGCCTTGATCCCCAAAATGCTTTCATATTTTGCTAAGGACTTTATAAGGCTTTGCAGAGTCCTCACGGAATTTTCAGCAAAGAAATTATGAGTTTTAAAAATTATTCGGGCAGTAACATGGAGAAAGCAATTGGAAATACCAAATGTAAACAAGATCATTTACAAGTATGGATTATTTTTGGAATATGACAGTGTGTTGCATTTTTGACTTGGCATTTTCTTCTTACTTTCAATAAGGTATCAGACCCATTGTCACTCATTTGCCTCAGGGGAGGATTTCAAGGAGTTAAAACCAGATGTTACCGCCTCTGATTTGTGTTTTCCTAAATTCAGAGTTAAGAGACTATACTAAGTGTCTTTGAAATCACCACGCAGGAAGAGAGAATATTTTTAAGGAAAACAAAGGAGGAAAAAGAAACATTTCCCTAAAAAAAACTAGGAAAAAAAAGTACAGGTATTTGCTTCTACTCAGTAGCAGCAGTCTGAGCAAGTGGCATGTCCCCAACTTGCAGTGGCTGAAATCTCTGTGATGAGCACACACCCCGTGCACTGAAGTGAGTTCTGCTCCAGTGAAGAACCTGCCCCTCACCCCTTCCAGACTTGAAGGGACCACTGTGATCTCTACCTTGAGGATGTCAGAGCCCACGATGACTGGCTGAAATTCAGGGATCCTTGTCCATTTTCTGGGTCACATTTTAAGACTCTTAGATTTAACTGTGGACTTGAGAAACCAGAGTGTCCTTAAAATAACTGAAATTCCTTTTTTCCCCATGGCCTTAGTCAAATGATTGCTCAGAATCCGATTCTTTTGATTAAAAAAAAAGAGATAAATGTGTCAATACTTATATACCACTGTTTAGGCTATGACTCATACTGGCTACAGATGGCTGTGTATTTCTTCAAGCAAAAGCTAATGTGGGTCTGAATTAAAGAAAGAGAAGAAACAATGTGGACAAATTCAAGAACTATTAAGACAGTCATTGGAACTTGATAATTAATTGGATATGAGGTCGTAGCAGCCATAGTCAGTGCCTCACTGCTATCCTCTGGGTTTACCCAACAGGTCACCTGTAGGCATGTTCCAGGCCCATGAGAGGGGCAGTCAGAAGAACTGGAGAGTTAATACCACTCTCTCTTTGATCTTATATAATCTACCCTAGAAGTGGCTTAGACATGGGAACTTGTGAATACCATAATGAGTTATTGAGATTCATGTTCTTAAAGGGCAGATGTCTTTCTAGGGATGTAGAATCAGAATAATTTATTCGTCGTCCCAGAAAATCAATTATCTCTCTCTAGAATATGCACAAAAAGACACTGATTCTTGACTGTTGATACAACCACCACTTCTTGGTAACCTCTTTATTAGGCATTGAGGTAGGTGCTGAGAATTCAAAGATGAACAAGCAACACTGTTCTTGGTTTTAAGTATATCATAGTACACAGAGACAGAAATATAAATAAATACTTCCAGAGGAAGGAGTACGTGTTCCAAATCTTGAATAGAATGTGGGGGCAGGGGCAGTTGCCATGGGAATTAAAGTATCACAAGGATGGTAAAACAAGCACCACATGTACTCACCACCAAACTGGTACTAATTGATCAACATTTATGTGCACATATGGAAGCAACATTTATCGGGTGTTGGGCAGGTGGGGGGTGAGGGGATGGGTATATTCACACCTAATGGGTGCCGTGCGCACCGTCTGGGGGGATGGGCATACTTGTAGCTCTGACTCAGGTGGTGCAAAGGCAACATATGTAACCTAAACATTTGTACCCCCAGAATTTTCTGAAATTAAAAAAAAAAAAAGACTGATGATCCTGATGATGCAAGTTTAGTCCAGACTGAGGAGTTTAGGCCTTATTCTGTAGGCAATGGTAAACACTGAGCAGAAAAACTAAACAAATACAATACCCTGTGATCTCGTCCTTTCTTTGAAACCTCTGTTAGGCTGTAATGCCATGGATTCCTATGTCTGCCTATATAGTATTATTGCTCATAATTAAACATTCTCTCTCTCTCTCTCTCTCTCACACACACACACACACACACAGACCAGATACCATGGATGATCATTGTACATACTGAAAATATTTCTCAGCATGAGGTCCAAGAATCAGTTAGGCAGTTTTTTATCCTCGTGATTGGAATGTGATCACTTCAGCTCACCGTGGGTAAAGCTGTATCCTCCCTAAGTCAGGTGCTAGTGAGCAAATACAAGCAGCCATGCGGCAGCCTTCACTGATAGACCTTAAACTTGATCATTTTAGCATCCTTGAATTTAGAAAGACATTTGTCATTGACAGGTCTTGTTGATTGTGAAAATTACCCTCTCTTTTGAGGACTTAAGAAAAATCAGGCATAGCCTGACATAATGAGAAAAGTCTTTAAAAAGATTTTACTTTTTAAGAAGAATTCTTAAGGACATAGTATGATTTTTCCCCCAGATAGTGAAATAATACATAGACCTTGAAGTCAAAAAGATCTAAAGTCAGCTCCAACGTTTAGTGGTTGGGTGCCCTTATAAAAACATATTTTACAGTTTTAAGACAGTATCTATAATGGCAAATTCTGTATAGTAATAACTGCATAATAATCTGGTAGGCATTTAATAATCTGATGTATATAAATAGTGTTATGGTTCTCTATGGCTATGTAATAAATAATACCAAAATTTAGTGGCTTAAAGCAACTACTTTATCATGTTCCTGGATCTGTGAGTCAGGAATCATGCAGCAGAAATAACCAGCTCCATTATGCTGGAGCCTCAGCAAGGAGGACACGAAGACTAGGGGTGACTGGACAGCTCGAAGTAGGTCTGTCACCTGGAATTGTCTGCATGTGAGTCATATGTGTCAGACTATCTTGTTTGACATGCACATCTGACAGTGGACAGGGACCTCCACTGGGGCCGGAAGACTCATGTGGCTCCTGCATGTGGCCTGGGCTTTCTGAGAGCTTAGTGGCCTCAGACTTCTTATACGATGGCTTAAGCCTCCAAAAATGAGTGTCCTGAGAGATCCAGACAGAAGCAGTGTTACCATTTACAATCGAGGCTAGGAAGTCACATAGCTTCGGCCTGCTCTGGTCAGTAGGGAACACAGGACCCACCTACCAAAGCAAAGAGTGTTAAGGTCACATTGTCAGAAAAGCACATGGGACTGGAGACATTGTTGTGGCTAATTTGAGAAAATACGTTCTGCTACAATACCTGACACATTGTAGCTCTTAATATATACAGTTTCATAGCTTCTTCACTTCTCAGGGCTATTTGGCCATGTTTCTGTTCAAGAGCTATAATGCCATGGATTCCTATGTCTGGCTACATGGTATTATTGCTCATAATTGAACATTCTTTCTCTCCCTTTCTCTCTCTCTCACACACACATACATGAGGTTCCTTAATTCAATGAACAGGTAATTATTTAATATAAATTATGAAGATCTTTATTATAAGACAGTAGTATTTGTTGAGTATGTAACATATCAGGCATTGTTTTGAGCACTTTAACTGCATTACTAATTTGATGCTCTTAACACACTTACGAGCTAGATCTTATAAATGAATCTGTCTTAGAGAGGAACAAACTGAAGTATAGAGAAACTGAGTAACTTTCCTATGTAAGTTGCTAAGCCAAATCCTGAATCTGAGTAATGTGGCTCTGGAGAGCACAATTTTAACCACTTACTAAACTGTCCTGTTTTGCCAATGTCCAAATCAATATTGTGATGCAAGAATTTATTGATATGATGTGTAAAAAGGTGGAAAAATATTTTACACATAATAAAAACCCGATTTAGTTAAAAAAATAAAACTACTCTAAAATGTACCTCTTTTGGAATGTCTTGGAAGTATAAGCACCATATTCATACATTATTACTGGAGAAAGATGACTAATATTTTTTGCATATCTTAAACACAACAAAAGCCATGATGGATTCTTAGAAATAATGATGTGTGGTAGCTATTGTTATTCTCATTTCACTGGATTCAATATTCTCTCTCTCTCGCTCTCTCATCTCTCTCCCTTTCTATTCAATAACTAATAACCACTTCAGTATTATTATGCTCCTTTTGTGTACCAGGAGCTCAATAAAAGTTATAGACTAAATACTTTTGGGTCCCAGCATATATATGGTCTTTACCTTTAAGAATCTTATAGTTTATCAAAGAAGATAGACAATTAAAGAAGCAATTACACACAATAAACTATGCAAAAAATTCCATGCTGTAATGGTGGAATTACTAGGAACCAAGGAGCCCATTGCAAGAGACCTGGTCTTGTCCTGGGCGATCAGAAAGGCAATGCAGTGCCAGGAATATTGAAGCTTGATTATGAATAAGGGAAGGAAATTAATGATTAACAGAACCTTATGTCCATTTCCATTCATTTCTCTCCCACATACCAAAAGACATCAAGATCTTTATTTTATTGATTAAGTAAGAATGGAAAGGGAAAAGAACTGGCCCACGGTTATCTTGGAGCAACATGAGAAACTAGGCATGCAAGCTCCCACTTTTATAACGCTAAAGCTTAGGGTTTTACTCCACAGCAATGTCCACAAAATCCAATCCTTTAACCATGAGCATTCCCAGCACTGTTAGATTGTAGAAATACAGACTGATGGGCCCTATCTGACCAGCAGAATCAGAATCTTGGTGGGTGGGGCCCAGAAATCTGCATTTTATTTATTCTCCAGGTAATTCTGGTGCTCCTGAACTCTGAGAACTGCTTCTCTAAATATAGTGAGGTAAAGGGATTAACAGTGGGTTGGACAGGGTAGCAATCTCAAAGGAATTTAAAATCAAATAGAGAAATAAGACAAGCTCACAAAAGACAAAACGAAAGCAGAAAATGTGCCATGTAAGTGATCCTGTGACTTCATAAGAGTTGGCTATAAGGGAACTGAATGTACTGTTTGGATAACCAACAAGAGGATCAGGAGAGATTTCATGGAGAAGATGGCATTGAACTGGGACCTGAAGGCTGGCAAACTATAGGGAAAGAGGAAGCAAAAAGCAAAGAGGCAGAAGTGGCTTAATACAATGGCTCTGCAGCAAATAGTCACAAACCTAAGGAGAAACCAGACTCTGACGATGGAGGAGGAGGAAAAGTAGCCAGATCTGATTCACATCATCCGCATTTGTGCTATTCCTGTTCCCTGTGTCTCGCTTCTTATAGAATCTGAGAAATTTCATCAAGGATTTTGTAAATACAAGGTTTATTAACTTTGGAAAGCACTTTTAAGGAGTGAATCCCACCTCATTCTGTTTTAAAAAACATAGTGTAAATACTTTAAGAGAAAATCTCGTACTGATTATTTTTTATTTATCAAAATGATACTGATGTACGGAATTAATGGAGGTTTGATCTTGTAAGTCAACTTGACATATTATTGTTCAATGACTAAAATACGAAGTTTGAAAAACAGTGTTTAACAACATGAAAGAACTATAAAGTCATGTAAAAGCAGGCACAAATTCTGTCTAACACACAAGTCAGAGCTGTGAACTTCAGGTAAATAAGTACACACGTCTATTTCTGGCATGTTATGTGCAAGTTAACACATCTTATATTCCAAACAAACAATGAGAAACATAGACATTTTCAGTTAAGAGAATTAAATTTCTAGGAAATGACCTTTCCAGGCTAGTGAGTGTAAAATATCAAAATTGTTCAAAAAAGAAAAAAACTGGCACCTAGGGAAATTGGAATATTTAAAAATATGCCTTGAAGAGCTAAATGACCTTTACTTTTTCTCACTAAATATAAAATGCTCACCTGCGTCCAGATCACACATTTATAGAGAGAGTTTGATTTGAGGTGTCCAAGCATTTAGATTTAGGGCATTTGACTTGCCAAAACTCACAGCATTAAAATGAAAGAGAGTTTGCCTGGGTAGATTTCTGGATTTTTATCCCTGCAGCTAATGCCTCAGGAGAAAAACAAGTAAAAAATTACTATAATCTAAGACACTTACATAAAACTCAAAGCAACCATCGTGTTCACATGCAGAAGAACTTTGCAGTTAAAGGATGCAGTTTCCCCTTTTCTCTACTCTGGTCAAATAACTAAGGGTTACATTAAGCTGAAGAGCTATAGAGTTTCTATCCTGTTAACACCATATTTTGATAATCAGAAAATTAAAGGTGTTTTCCCTAGTACTTCGATACTTGCGTATAGGGGAGGAAAGCCTTTTTCCTCTACTCTCTTAAATTCAGTGCCTGAAGCCTGCAAATTAAACTAACAAAGGACAGATTAACAGGAGAAAAAGGTTTATTCATATGCACAGGCCCATGACAGCCAATAAAAAAGGTAGCTGGCTTGTTAAAAGGTGAAAGTTAAAACTTATATACCTACTGGGGGTGGAGGGAATAACCTATGGGAGAAAAAACAGATTTCATTTGGAAAGACAAACGGACTTGTTGGGAAAACAAATGTGACAGCAGTCCCCAGAGACCCATTTCTTGGGGTGTGGGGGTCACTGGGCAGAAGCTCAGTGGGGCAGGGAAAGCTCTGCGGGCCCCTTAATCCATGGGCTGGTATCTGGTGGAGGCCCCAGGACTGCAGAAATGTGAGATAAGAGAGTTAGTGACAATGTTTGTCTATCTATGCAGGTATGAGGAGTCTTTCCCAGCTTCTTCATAAAACTCCCCTAGAGAGGGGATTTCTGGTAGATTTACTCCTGGTCCCTCTCCTGGGATTAGAAGCCTCCCCAACAAGGGAATTTATGGCAGTTCTCATTTCTCAGAAGTTTCTGCTTTTAGTCAGATAAGGGAAAGTTCGAGAAGGCCTCTTTCTGTATGGCTGGTGGCGGGCACCCCCTCCCCTCCCTAAAGAGGAGAGACCCGCAAAGGTGACTGTTAGGCCCAGCTAAGTTGAAGGATAACCACACCCAGATGCTCACCCAGATAAGAAAGTTTCGATTCCCGGATTCCGAAAATACCACCAACCCCTCCCAATCCTCAATACCCTCCAAAGGTCACTGTGGAAAATCCCCAACTCTTCCCACCAAAAGCCCCCGGCCGGCCTCAGGTAGTATAAAAGCCCTCACCCCTTTCAAACGGGCGCGACTTCTCGGGCCCCATTCCTCCGGACCTGTGAACCTCGCCCGGGAGCGCTCAATAAAGCCATGTTGTGTGGCCCTACTCTGTCTGTCTCTCACCTTCTTCCTGCTGCCGCCAACTTTACACTTTCTTCATGGGTTTCATCTCGAGTATCTTCAGCTTAAATTAATCTTTATACCAGCTCTGGGGTTCCATGTGGGTTCTCATAGTCTCAAGACTGTTTTCAAGCATTTACTCTCCAACATTATAAAATTATTCTCTCTCATTTATAGGCTAAAAATAAATAATACCTGTCAGAATCCTGGGTGTCAGCACCGAAGACGGCAGGGTGGCAGTCTGCCCTCAGTTCTTGGTGTGCTCTTGGCGGAAGAAAGACCTGACACAACGAAGAGTCAAGTCCAGACTACTCTCCTGGTCCTCTGGCTCCTTTCTTGGAAAAATCACCTGTAGGCCAATATGAGGAAGTAACCTCAGGCAGGGAGCAGTTTCACTAGAGCAGCTCTTTACTGTAGAATAAAAACGGGCCGGTCTCCAGAGAGTGGAGAGAGACAGACCAACTCACTCCCCGACTGACCCACTCGATCCTCACTTCTGGGATTGTTTCCTTTCATTAGCCCCATCTGGAGGAGGGCTCTTGGGAGGTGTAGGATGTTATCAAATAATTAACAGGGGTCCTCAAAATTCCATCTGCTTATAGGGAACTCCTTCTAAGAAAGCCCACCTGGGGGCAGTGAACCACAATGCAGATTCAAGTTAATGGCACATTAATTACCCTCAGGTTACTCTAGGTCACTTTCTAAATCTTATCGTGCCTGGGCTGGGGAATTCCTAGATTGATAAAGCAGTCTGTCCTTCCCCAGGTGTAGCAGTTGCTCAGGATAGGATCAAGGCGGGGCAGCACCAAAACCGTGCCGCCCTTATCCTTCCTAGGTGGAGCTCAAAACAGCACGGAAACAGGAAACTCTTGTCCCAAGAGTTAACCATCTACCTAACATACCTATTCAATATCTAGAAAAAAAATTTATGAAGTTATCACTATAAAAAACAAATTTCTCTCTTTTCCCTCTCAAAAAAGGGCCCCAAGAAAGTTTGAGTAGCTCCCGCATTAGTCAAGGTCTTGCTTTACCTCAGGTTTTGTTTCAAATCTCTTTTGGTACAGAGTATTAGTGGAAATGCCTGTATTATTTAGATCATTTGGGAGTTTTTCAGCTCAAATCCTTCCACTGATGTTTCTTTTATTGCATTCAAAGCATGATTAATCAATGTGAAAAATAAATACTATGTAAAATAGTAACAGTAGCTGTTGGAAAAGGGAAGACAATGGAGTGGGAGCAGGTTTAGCGACAGTTCGAAAGGCTGGCAAGTTCGATTCCAACTTCTTTCAAATAGGCAGTAAAGGAAACCAGAACATTTCACCCCAAATATAGTTCTTTGCCATATTTTGAGATGGCTATTCAGAGGGGCTGCAAACCACAGGAATAGCTTTGAAAAGCTATCCTTTGTGGGGTAGATTTGCATCTGTAAAGGAAACCTATATTAGTGAAACAAACAGCAGGTACAAGCAGGCTTTCTCTGACACTTCCCTCCCACCCCACCCTCCAGATGTAGAAAAGATTAACTCACAGGAAAATATCTGGCTCTACTGGGAACAAAAGCAGCCCTACCTGGGTGCTGCCTCCAGCAATTGTCACACCTGGGGGAAGGAGGACGCCCACCCGGCCAGTCTGCAAAAGAATGCAGGGAATTCCCTGGCCTGGGGAAAGGGGAGGAGGGGCAGGGCGAAGGAGGTGGGGGGAGCAGACAGCCCAGGCAAAATACAATCTAGAAAGTGACCTAGAGTAACCTAAGGTGAATTATCATGTCATTAACGGTCCATCAGATTGATTCCATGGTGACATTTTAACCACGAGCAGGGCCCAATCCGGACAATATCAAACAGGATCCCAGCCCACAACCAGGGCCTCTTGTTACGACAGGGGCCCGTTCTTCACCTGTGGTGACCGTTCTCGTTCTTGCTCTATAAACCTATCTTGTTTTTCCTCAATAAACTTCGTTTCATGCTTACCTTGCTTTTGGTGTCTCCAGCCATTCTTTGGCGAAGAGCACATCAAGAAGCGAGAACAGACTGCCAACCTGACGGTCCCAAGCCCATATTCTTTCTGTAACCTCAGGCTGGTATAAAAACTTCAGTCATCTGGATTTTTTTTTTTTTTTTTGAGTCACATACTTCGTGTTTCTGCACATTAATAAATTTGTATCTTTTTTCCCAGTTGAACTAAGGACAGTTTGTTTTATAGGCACAAATTATCAAACATTCAGACAGAGAAGGAAATTCTCTTTACCCCTACAATAGCAAAGTCTCGTCGGTATTTTGAAAATACATTATAATTTTTTACATGGACTTGACTTTCTGCTGGGCATGAGCAATGTTAGGAATCACTGGGCCGCTAATAGAACGTCTTTAATGCTTAGAAGCTTGTTTTTTCTGTTTCTTAAAGAGGTAGAAATATTTGATTATATCATTTTTTCAGAGCTCTCTACTTGTCTTGGAAAGATAAGTAAGTATAAACAGGTCAAATATTTTGCAAGATGCGTATTTGTCTTTTAAAAACCTCCGGGTAACTTGCAAGAGCAGGTATTCCAATATTCATTCACGTATATCTCCTGTGTACCATTTGATTTACAGTCTCCCGATTGCTATCTTGTGGTGAATTGTTCTGTTTATAGCTTTAAAATTGCTATCTGGGTGACAGTCTTCTGTTTCTAATCTTAAGATGGTTGTCTAGTGGCTTCGCTCCCCATGGTTTATCACGCAGCTTGATAATACTGTGGAGGGAAATACAATTAGCTAACTATGCACCTGCTCTGTTTACAGTTTTATGATATAACTTGTAGGATGATATACATTATGGGGCTTGTGGTAAAGTGCTTGAAAAACAGAGATTTTGTATGACACTCTGCAATATGTAAATACATCTTTAAATATTTTATATATTTCTTTATATATTCTGTACGTATATGCATGCATGTGTATTTGTGTTTCCCCGTAGGGTTTTTAAAGTTAAACGATTGTTAATTCAGGATCGTGGAGTATAAAGCAGAAGAGAGTAGCTAGAATCTGATTTTTGATGTTCATTTTAGACTCTAACCTCTTACATACCTCCTTATCTACCTCATAGCTTCTCCATCATTTTTTTCCCTGTCATCATCGTTATTTTAAATGAAGTTTTGACCTTGAATCAGGATCAGATTCTATGCTGTGTTTCAGAAGAAGTTTCCAGTAACCATTTAGCCTGTAGTAAACCCTAGAAAATGTATTAAGTTATTTATAAATTAGATACTTTATGTGAAGTTTCACCTCTATTAACATTAATGTATGTAATAACATTGCTAGAGGTAGGTGTAGTTATCTGCAATATTCTCTGATATATATTGGGGACAAATGATGTCTTTACCAGGCAGATTTATAACACCCTGGGAAAGGCATACAATCATTAGGCTGATTTTTTATTTTTTTGTATCTTTTTGCTTGTGATTATGTTGCATTTATCTGTCTTGAATGAAAGGAATCTGATTCTCCGTTATAGATAAGTTGCTCCCAGGTAGTTTGAGAATGTGGAGTGAAATTTTTAGTTGTGTCAGAGGAGTAGTTGTCAAGGGACTAATGAAGACCACTGGTAGTCTTGACCTGGGTCAGTGTGTCAGCTTTAAGTTTGCTTCCATCAGAATGAGGTTCTTCTTTAGCAGAGGGAGAAAGAGGAGCGGTTGGCTGAGTAAAGAAAGACACTTAGGTCAAAAGATGCAGCTTTGAGGGTGAGTACCACCACCTAGCGATGGTTGCATGATGCCAATTCGATTTGTTGTTTTAATTTTATTTTCCTTATATGGATGACCAGAACTATTCCAAACAATACTTAGTTCAAAATGGTGTAGTGAGCCAAATGAACCAACATATGCAGAGTAAGTTTATGCGTCGTAATGCACTATGTAATTAGCAGGTACTGTAACTGCTGTGAGCTAGCATGGTGCCACTGGACATTTCAACTGTACCTTAAAGCATTAGGAACACAAGTTCTTTCTCCCTCTTCCTCATTCCATCACTTGTTTAAAATGTATAGTTCCCTGACATATCTTACCCTATATACTACAAAATGACAATGATTTCAGATGAAAGGGTTAAAATATCCAAGGGAGGGCATGTGTACATGTCCATGCAAATGGCGGGAGGTGTTATTAACCAGACCTTTAAAGTCCTGCAACTGGACAAATTTAAGAGAACTTACTCCAATATACCATGGTGAAAATATGGTTTTAGGCCATTGACTCAGTTGACATCATGTGTAATCAAATAAACACAGTAGTATGAAATAATAATAGAATCTCCAATGAGAAGTTATTGGAATCTTAAAATTCTTACACTTTGGATATATGAAGGGGTAATAAATAATATTTAAAATAGAAAATTTATAATAAGAAAATTTTGAGAGAGGAGGATCTTGCTCATGGCATCAATGTCACTGAAATCATTCTCACGCTGTTGAGTGGACTTAAGTCATTAGTCAGTTGCTTGACTATTTAAGGCCTCATTCCCACTCCCTCATTGTAAGCATATTGCTAACATTTGATAATTTTTATAACGAAAGGTTTGCCAAGAGCCATTTGGTAAACTGCAATGAGGGCAGAAAGAAAAAAGTTATAAAAATATTAATATTCTTTGGATACAACCTACAAAATATTTTATAATTTGTTTTATTCCCAAAGAAACCAACCAACCCCTGTTAATTAAGCATAGTCTGCACAGATGAGTAAGTCTGTACACATCACTAGGCATATGAGCTGGATGGTGAAAACATATGGAATGTATCACATTCCAAACAATCAAAGAGTTCTGAGGAATAATTAATGGTATTCATAAATATGAACAAAAATAAGCCCATTTTTAATTCTTCAGGTTATTAAACCCAGAAAAAAAATTCTTCCTCTTCCCCAATTGGTTTTTCTTATAACAAATTTCTGACACAGAAGAGAACATTTGTTTCATATTTTATTGAATTTCATTTATATTAAATTAAAAATATATTTCTGACAGATTCATGTAACAAAAAGGCAGAACAGTTTTCAAATTGTTCAGCTGGGATGATCAGTGTGGAATGAGGCAAAGCAGTTCGCATTCTATAATTGCCTTGTACAGGTACAATTCTTTCCCAAGAGCCAGAAGAGGATCCTTGAGAACTAACTGAAAAGCCTAATTACAGAAATTTAAAATACTGTTTCTCCCTCATTCTCAAAGAATAACATAAATTGGGGAAAAGAAAGAGGATGGAAGAATGGGTACAGGATTGGAGGAGAAGGAAGAATAAGGGAAATTATACTAAAAATATACCTAACATTAAAAAAGTTAGTATATGTTAAGTGCATAATCCTTCATAGATAAAATAGAAAAAAATTAAAATAACATCACACCACACACAATTGGCATATCCTATTGTGTAAGCGAGTGCAGAGGTTGAACACATCACAATAGTGCTGAACACAGAATCACAGGTAATGTCAAAATGATAACTTCCAACCAAAAAAGAAATAATCACAAGCCAATTACTTATATACAAATCAACCCTAAAGACAATTATGTTCCAAATAAAGATGTCCACAAAAGAAAATCAAAGCAACATTATCCTTATTTACAAATGCAACTAGCCATGTCTTTAACAAGCTATAAAAATACTATTCACATTTTCAAACATACAGTAGTATTTTTTGTTTGTTTATTTCAAGAAGGCAGCTAACTTTGAATGCTTGGATTTAAATGAAACATTGATGGCTTACCAGCAAGGTATTTTTGCGCCCCTGTCCTTTGAAGATACTTCACAAGAGAGAGGGCTTGTTTTCTGTTTATGAGTTAGGAAAATAAGGAAATGAAAACAAAGGTTTGTAATACCTTAAGCCTCTGCCTTATCAGTAAAGTGTCTCCCTTTCCCACCAAACTGACATTGGTAAACTACTTTGATGTATGGGATGAGTGCTTAAGAGGAGATTTAACATGACTTTTTTTGTGCTATGAATTGCCTTGCACGTTGATCTCATTTTCATTTGATCTTGTTACAATGGTGTTCAAGAAAGAGATGAACTTGTCATACCATGTGAAAATGCAGTTTCAACATGCAGCAATGCAACCCCTGGTGCTCCGAACAAGAGAAGCAGACACACCAGCCAGGGAGACGTGCATTCAAAGTTAGCTGCCCTCACACAGCTGCTCAGTTTAATAATCGACCCATTTAACAGCAGTACCAGTTTATGCTACATATTTCAAAGTACCTTACTTTAAAAGAACAGCTTACATATCTACATTTAGAAAACAACTTCCGTAGTTGATTACTGGAGTAATCCCAAAAGGGTTCTTGGAGTGCTATGGTTGTAATCCCCTCACTCCCCCCTCCCAGCCCCTGAGAGATCCAGAAATATACAGGAAAATGACTCTCATGTTAAGGGAACAGCTACAACACCCCCACTGACTGAAAAATCTGGAAATGATACTTGAAAACCAGGTTTATGTCAATATATAGGAGGTATGATTTGATTTCCTTCAAAAGGACTACAGGCCTGGGGGAAACATCTACACATTAGGGATAAAAATAGCAATAAAGGCAAAGTGGTTTGGACAAGTTAGACTATTGCCTACAGGGATGAAACTTTGTTTTCCTATATTTGTATATTTGTACAAATATAACCACTGCTCATGATATGGGGAATGCTCACTAGAGCATTGAAAGAAAAATGCCCTTAAAGAGCAAAAGTAGAGAAAGAATGGCATCCTATTAGACAACACAGATGTTCATTAGAGTGAAACTGCACTCATTATATATTTGTTAGATGGATGAATGATCCAAAAAAGTATTGCAGGTGGTTCTCAAAGCTGAACAGCCTTCACCTTTGTGATAATAAGACTCCTCATTTAGGAAAAAAAAAATACAGCAGCTATAAAATATTTTCTATCAGGAATAAAATAAGATGAATAAAGTAAATAAATTAGTTGGCTGACAAAAATAACTTCTCACTTATATGTACAGTTTTTATGGAAAGATTAAATCTGAGATCTACCAAGGGTATGTGCACATATGTGAGTTTCAATATTCATCACAGGGCTAGCTTGTCTCAAATTCTTATAGAGATGGACATAGAGAATTTATCTTCATGGAAAAACATGATTTTAATATCATAAATTATTCTCTGTGCAGTGATTTACTAGATAAATATTTGAAACAATGTCCAAATTGCTAGGATCTTTTATGAAAAAATCAGGCATTCGAGGACAAAGGCCAAGTCAATATTTCACAAATCAGGTGTGAGACCTCAGAGATCCACTATGGCTTAAGAGAGGGCCACTGTGAACTAGGGTGGTAGAAAGTGAAAAGAACAGGGGCAGTTTTGTCAAAGAGGAAAAAAGGAATGGTGCTACTTCTCTCTAAAGGTCAGAGAGAAATGAATTTTTCTGTGATTCCTAACAAGGTAATCACTTACTTGCAAAGCTGACTGTCAAAGAGTATTTTCCAGGGGAAGCATGTGAATACCCCCATGAAATTGGCGCTTAGAGTCTTTTTAGCTTATGACTATAGAAGCATTTTCTTCTGCCCAAAATATCACCTGGCTGGGAATGATATGAGGCAGGGGTCTGCAGAAGTGACATATCCCACTTTTTTCAGTGGGACTTGAACAGAGTGTCTGAAATTTCTGTTTTAGGGAGACTTTTAATGAAAATAACAAAGCAGCCCACTGTGCTAAAAGATATTTGCCTATATAAACACAAGGGTCCCTTGGCCTAACACAATGCCCACATCAGTTTCATGTTTGTAACTACAGAGAGAACTCCTCTTGCAAAGATCTCTGGGATCAGAACAATTATATTCATTCTACCCAGAAATATAAAAGCTGGCACCATTGTAGTATCAGTAATAATAAAATCTCTGCTGATAATGATCTTTAAAAATTATACCTGATCTATACCTGTATGATGTTATTTATCCTTAAGCAAGTGGCAACCAGGAGACACCAATCTGCCTTTATATCCCTGCATGGGTACAAGGCTGTCCTCCAAATGGACACACATCAAAGTCCATGTACACAAAGAGACGCACAGCGGATTCCCTCTGTCCATAGCATGTGTAGCAGAAGTTAGTTTACCTGGCTTTTTAACAACTAGAAACCTGTATACCTGGATTTCTCATTTGCCCCATAACAAATCATCAGTCTACTAACTACAGTCCAAAAGAATGGTAATACAGTAGTTTGAAATTCTTGGTTTAGCATTTATTTATCAGAAAATTGTTACTCCTTGTTGTTGTTTTTGAGGCAAGAGGGCATTGTGGGAAAATAAAGGACATATCACAAATTAAATGTATTTTGTTTACTTAATGACACCACTCATTTTTTGTCTTTGCATAAGGTAATAGAACATTTACATTTCCTTTACTTCATTTTGAAGACCGCTTACTTAAAATCGTATGTAACATATTTGCCTGTTAAATTCTACAAGGTGGTGTTTGCAAAGCAAACTCAAAAAAAAAATTCCCTTTACATTTAATACATTTGAAAAGTGATAAAGGAATAAGAGAATGAGAAAAACTTTAATTGTAATGATTTAAAGTAAGTTTTCACAAGCAGAACCGTATATGCCTACTTTCAGCTAAACTCAACGATAACAATCGTAAATGGCAAACTTATTTTTTTGCTATGCAAAATCCATCCTACGTTTTCATATCCTGCATTTCATTTTGTTACATTATACTTGTGGTTAGCTTTCTAGTTTGACTTATTTAATAATATTAAAATCAGTTAACATTTGATAACCTAACTAAATCTACATCTTATAGTATTGTCACAGTTCTGGCCAGTTATATACATGCTTTCATGATCACCTTTTCTATTACCTTATGAACTACATATACTAGTTAAATAATCAACAATTATAGATGGATGAATAATCCAAGTTGTGAAATAAAAGTTAGATAGCTCTAGAGAAACTTATATTTACATCCTTCCCTGTCAGGCTTAAACAACTTTAATTGTCTTTTCATTTTTGCCACTTCAAGAAGCACATTGATCGTTTCTCCAACTTCATCTAGCACCAGAGCCTCACATTCCTGGTAGTGATTTTTCCTTAGCATTGGAAATGTGTGTAATCTTCATGCCATGTCCTTCCTTCAGAAGGTATTAGCACACACATTACAACACCTAGAAGAACACTATTTTTTTTCTCTCGAGTTACATATCTTCAGTCATTCTTCCCAATCTACAAAGAATTTCTTGTTTTTAGTTTGTATGTCTTAATAGAAATTGAATTTTGCATTGTTTTTCCTGTTATTTTAAGAATAAGAAAAGACTAACCTGTACTATTAATATAATTCAGCAAACCAAGAGATGCTGGGTAGTCCTCTTTATGGTACAGATGATTTGTGGTTCTGGACTTACCCTGGTTGAGAGGACATCTTTTCTCTGACCTGCTTACGGACTACTTCTTTAAACAACTTTTAGCTACAGAGTTTTTCCATGCTTGAAAATAGGATTCTCCAAGATAGGGTGCACCTAATTGGGTGATTTAAAAAATATAGTCAGTGCAATTTTAATTTTCTCAAATTTATGTAATTGATTCTGCTTATTTCCATTGATACAACTGGCCTCTGGAATCTGATATTCCAAAGCACTTTGAAAGCTTTACTGGTATTTTTAAAATTGTATTGGGTTAAATAAGGTATTCTCTGCAACAAATGAAACCCTTTTTTTTTTCTCTCCCTCTTAAACATACTCAAATATGTTTTCTTAAAGGGACAAAAATAAAACCAAAAAAAAAAAACCCCAAACAACTGAAATCAAGTATATACTACAGAAATCATTCACAAGGAATGATGAAGTGGTACTACTGTGAAGCATTTTGGGTCATTTTGGATTATACTTGCAAAAGCGGGAGATTACTTGACATGTAAGAGTCTTATGTTCTTAGGAGGAAGGAGACTATATCCACTAAATGTATTTCTGTTACATTGATAGTTAAAAGTTGTTTTTTTTTTTCCTTCTCCAAAATAAATGATTCTGTTTTCCATATCCCATTAGAAACCACATGAATATTGTAAATCAGAAAAAAAAAAATCAAGGTACAGTATCCAAAAGGGGCTATCAGCGATGCCTCAGTGTGAATTTATCTAGAAAGGGAGGCCTATATTCAATTTTTCATAAATACTGATATGAGGTCTCTTTTCCTGGAGACTTTTCTGAGTGGGTGAAAGAGATCTGAGCTATTAGGTTGTGACCCCTGAATTATTCTGTGTCTTTAACTCTGGGAAGTTTGTGGTTGAACTTCACTAGAAGGGATCTCACAAACTACCATCCCGCCCCACCTCCCTCTACCATACTCATCTTGCCTTTCTTTTCATAGCTGGAAAAAACAAACAAACAAACAAACAAACAAAAACAACCCAATACCTCTAAGGTTCTTGGCCCAAAACCACCATCTGCTGTTGATTTAATGGTGAAATTAGACTCCAGATAAGCCAATTAGCTGGTGATACAATATTCTTCTAGACCAGTTTATATTTTGATAACATTGAAACTATCATATTTGTCAACTTCAATATCTTGAAGGATGTTTAATTCATGTCCCTAATGAGTTCACAGGAGATCTCTTACTAAACAACAGATTATATGATAGCTACTCACAAAATAGTCTATGCAATCTGATTCCTTGAACTCATGGAGAAATTAAAATGTCATTCCAATTAAATCTTCTAGACTGTCAAACTCTGAAGTGAGGAAAAATTTTCCTTTTATTTAGGTGCTACCCATACAATGCAGTGCTTTCAGTATACTCTAAATAAATATTAGTTGAATAAATGAGGTTTGGATGGATGGATGGTTTACTTTTTCAAAACAGGCAGAAACATATATTTTGAAGTGTTTTTTTTTTCCTCTAAACTCTCTCTGCTTTGCCAGTAGAGATTTTTAGTTTGATTGCTTTCATTTTTACTATTGACTAATTTTGTTCCAATATTTTAACATTAGAAAAAAATATTTTTAAAAATATATAAATGACTTGGGACAGGAATTCCTAGAAAAAAGACTTAAATCTAATTTTCCTTATTATTGATATGAAGCCTCCTTTTCCTGGAGACTCATCCCTGTCACTTGTTTCCATTATTCATCTTAACTCAGTAGGTATTCTTTCAAAATGATACATAGTAAAGATGTTTCTAGAACTAGGATGCTCTGTGTGAGGAAAGGTGCTATTACATGAAGTATCAAAAGATTAGTATGTTAGATAACAAAATAATTGCATGAGAAGATTTTTTCACATTTATTTACAACTTTTGACCCAAGGACCTATCCCTAATCCTTGAATGTTTGCGTTTTTCTTTTTATTATACCAATTTATGTGCAAAGAGTTACCTTCTACTTAATATAAATAGAGTCTCATACTAGAAATTCCATAGAATTCAAGCCAGCCCTTACTCGTATTCCTTCTTATGGAGTATACAAACTGAACAAATTGCCTTGTGTAGCAAATGTGATGTCATATGTAAATAATGTGCTGGCCTCTCACCATAAACCCTGGATACCATTCCAAGGTCCTAATTTGCTTGGTTTGGCATTTCCAGTCTTTATCTTAGATCTTTTTTAAAAAAGTACTTAAATTAGTTAATTTGCTGGTTGCTTCCATATTGCTTCATTCAAAATCCAAAATGAAGTTCAGAAAATGAACCAAAAAATATTACAGCTTAAGTGCAAACTACATTTCTGAGTATCTGCCAGGTAGACATACCCAGTCCAGTGTGAACCTTCCAGTTCAATGGATTCCCCACTTGTACCACCTCTGAAAGTATCAGTAGTTTTCTTGAACCACACAGAACTGTCCCTCAGTTTCCCTTCTACTCCTACGATTACCAACCACCTGTCAAGTACTGTCATCTATAGAGGAGAAGAAAATATTGATGAATGTAAAAAAAAGAGAGAGGATATATTTAATAGTGTGAAACATGAAAGCTAAACCTGACGTTGTATCTGACTAATATCTTGGCCTCCCCTTCTAATTCTAAAGACTGTATATTTAAAATAGTGGCCATTTCACCATATTAAAATATTTCTTGTTTACAATCTGTCAAGAAGCTTTGATGTAAGCATTTTGCAATTAAAAATGAAAGCCAAAAATAGGGGAGAGACTACTATTAAGGAACAGGCCAAAGCAAAGCAAACTGAAAAAAACAAAAAAGCATTCCAAACATAATTAGCAGTTATAACTTTAAAGTTTATGGGAGCTGCGTTGCCCATTCTTACTTGCCAAGATAGAAGCTGTTGGGGAAAGAAACTGCATTCTCAATCTCAGATGATTATTCTTTTGTTCTAATGGAAATTTTATTATGATTTCCAGGGATGCTGAATATGCACACATCAGTTCCTGCAGATAGGAACAGATAGCATGGGTGTTTCAACTATGTGCATTAAAAAAAGAAGAAGAGGAATAAAGAAACAGAGAAAGAAAGAAAAAAAGGAAAAAGGTGAGAACTAGTATGACAGCAGGTAGTATTGCCTTATGTTTTCTGGTCCTTCTCTAGCTGTTCCATTCTCCTGACCACCCTATGCAGGGAAATGAAGAAACAATGTGGTTCCTCCTATCTTTCTCTTTCAGTCTTTCCTTCTGATGTTCAAGTTAGATAAGCACATAACTGTCATTGCATCTCTATATCTTCCTCCCGGAAGTGTCAAAACTACTGGCCTTGGGGGTAGAAGGAAGACCGCCAGAGAAAGAGAGGGGGTGGGGAAATTGGAGCGGCCGTGTCTCTCCGCCTGAAAACCACAGCTGAGCTTACACCACAGTATTCCGGTGTCTGTAGGGTGGAGGAGGCAGCACAGTGCCTGGCTTCAGCGAGAACTCAGAGAGGTATTCAGGATTCTCTGCCACAATGGGCCGGATCCGTCCATTCTGTTTATAAAAATATTTTGTGCTGTACTCCTGCAGGTAGTCTGGGTGCTGAAGGGTGCTCCGGGGCGGCAGGCTATGATTCCAGTAGTCAGGGTTGTCAAACGCTTTCTTGGCCTTCTCTGGCACAGACAGTACGTTGTTCTTCAGGTACTCGGTGTTTCCCAAGGCGTTGGCAAAGGTGTTGAGGTACAGTGGCTCATTCACATACTCATCCTCTGCCTTGGGCGGACCATTGGAAGCATTGTGATATTCGGGATTATCCAAAGCTTGAAGGTCTCCATTTTTTCTTCGAGAAACAAAAGGGTTCTCCTCCACAGGATTTAGGTATTCTGAAGGAATACAAAGTATCAGTCAACATCTACTTTCTAAAAAATGTTAGTCAGACTCAAGTTATATACGTAACAATTATTTCCATGGGCCAATCATAATCACAAAATAACAAACTATATGAAATAGCTACTTTGTACATTGAAACCAATTAGTGCCTATTTTATTTGGTCCACTCTAATAAATCCATCTAGTATAGCTATTGGCTTAAAATATAAAAAAAATAATGCTGATAGTTAATGCCGCTCTCTTCAAGTTTAATTCTACTTCCATGTCTATAATATGGACTATGTATACACGTATACATACACACATATATTATAGACCCTCTTTTTGTCCTCTCTTTTACTATCTACACCAAAACCTAAGCTATTGCTAGTTTAGAGTCAGAGCACAAAGAGAGCACAATTCTCTACTGAGATGCCCCCATTCTGAAACACACTTTCTAACCCCTGTACTTAGCCCGAGACGCAGAAAGAAAAATTCCATCAAGCCAAGGTTATTTTTCCCTGAATATAAGTATACTGGATATAATTAAGTAATGAATATTCCACTATCATATATATGAATTACAGTCAATAATTTAAAAGACACTGTCGTTTCATCCTTACAATTCTGTGAGAAAAGCAGCACAAGCCTTATTTTTCCAGCTTCATAAACAGAAAAATTAGAGTAAATGATGTATGCAGGATACAATTTGTGTTGGACTAGGACTCAGGTCTTCTAACTCCTACTGCATAAGCTTCTTGTCCTACCGCACTGTTTTTATTATTGTCCCTATAGGAGTAGGGTCAGCTTTACTATTAGTAACAAGCTTTAACTTGAAAATATATGAAAGAACTTATAAGAAAGGCAGAATTAAACTATAAGAACCTTCCATAGAAATGGATGTCTCTATTCAGAGATAAAAATCTGAGAATACTACAAAACTATATAGACTGACTTGCTCTTCTCTTGGAAGCCTTATAGTACCTTTTCTCCATGCAGTCTACTTATTTACTGTCCTGATGCAAACTTGCATGGCTGTGAAGTTATATGTTGAGGAATAACTTTATGCTCGAGTTGACAACCTTTCCAGAGAGGATTCTGCTTTGGGGGGAGTCTGCCGAATCTTCACAAAACCTACGTGTCACTATTGGGCTACTATAAACATCCAACTCTTCATTACATTGAAACTTTTATATGTAAGTATATATTTATTTATCTCTCTATGTGTCTAGACAGAAATATTTTAATAAGTTATTTACAATATCTACTAAGCGATCTCTGAATTGTATTTTATAGGAGTGAAAATAACCATATAGAAAAGGATATAACAGGCTCTAATACACAGCCTTAAAATATAGTTTGCTGTTGACACTGAAGACTCTGAGAGACATGATCATCATTTTTTAATAACAATCATCCATCTTCTCTGTTTTGTGATGCTGTTAGCTTAGAAGGAAAAAGCCTTTTTCTCCAAAATTGAAACATTATTTGATTTGTGTGTTTAACATTTCTGCTACTATACAAAATCGTCGTTGCACTTGGTAAAACCACAGACTATTATTTTCAAGACTTGGTGGTAGGCTTGCAAGTATACACAAGGTCAAACTTTAAGTTTTGAAGAATAAAAGCCCAATAAAGCAATGGTTCTAATATCTTGTTATATAGTACTTCATTCAAATATTCTAATAAAGATATGTTTACATTATGCTTTTCAAGCTTGATTGTGTATACAGATAACCCAGGCATCTTGTTAAAATCCAGATTCCTATGCAGGTGGGGCCTGAGATTCTGATTTCTAAAAAATAGCTGAATAATGTAGATGCTGATGACTTGGGGACCATACTCTGAGTAGCAGGAGCCTAGGCCTTTTCTGGGTCACAAATGTTATACAGTGCAGCTGTTCAGCAATTTCTATTCTATACTTCGTTTATTTTGATGGAAGTGAACATCAAATGGCAAACAGTTCTGAATATTCAGTGCGTACCTTGTTTGGGTTTGTCTCGCATGGGAGTCATGTAGCCTTCTTCATCCAGCTCTCCTCGTGGGCTCCGTTCTGGGGCAAACACTGTGGGGTCGGCACTGTACCTCTGGGTGCTACTGTCCTCTTGGACACGGGGTGCCGCTGGCTTGCGTAGGGTGCCGTTACAGCAGGACTCATCAAAAATCTCAGCTGTAGCACCCTGAGCAACTGGAGCTTCTGGGATGGTGCTGGTTGTGGCTCTGTAGGGCACGGGCACTCCTTGTTCTGCAGCAAAACCCCCATCTCGGTATATGAACTGGTTCTGTTAACAGCAGAAACACATTTGGAGAGAAGCTGTTAGGAATAGTTGTGAAACATGAATGCTCATAACCAAAAGGATATCAAAGCTAGTCCTTCAGGGAATAGTCACAGTATTTATTGACTATTTTTTTCTCTAGTGGCTAATGAATTTGAATTTCAGACTAGAAACACCTAAAATTTCAATTTTTCTTAAAGGGTGAATTGTGGGAAAATAATTTGAAAGCATATATTTTAATTTTGCTAGCCAACTAAAACATAACCTAATAAAAAGTATTTGATGTCCTTTTCCCACAACTGCCTATTTTCAATATACACTTCAAAGTGAATTCTTACGAAAATGGCAGTTTCACTCACTGTAGACAGTTGTCTTTAAGCACAGAAGTACATTGACATATAATATTTTGAATGGTGCTATTTTCATGTTATCTTCTATTCTGGGAGTACTATGAGTTTTTGAGTACCTAACTAGAGAATCATCACTGAAATTCTGACTTTTCAGTATATAAACTATAATCATGGAAGTAAAGATAGCCTTCCTGCACCAAGAAATGAAATTTATGAGCCCACGCAAATCCTTCAGATAAAAATTGAAAGCTACTGTTGCTGCATGATATCTGAACTTTGGATTATCTACAGAGATAAAACACATCTACAAAGGCAGCTACACAATCTACAGCAAATTCTTAACTCACTGTTGGCAAAGGCAAAATGAAAAAATTATGTGGAGACAAGAGAGAGGAAACATGGTAAGCAAAGACCAAAAATCCTAAAAGATGAAGGTTGATTGTGAAATACTTACTCCCGACATGGGGGTGTAGGCAGGAGGAGGGCTGTGTCCAATTTCACTCTAATAGGAAAGAAAAATGGAATGATGGATATAATAAGAGGCAATATGAATGAAAAAAATTAAAAAGAAAAGAAAAGAAAAGCCACGAGCTGTATGAACCAAAGGGGAAAACGTGCACAACAGTGAAGTCTCCTAAACAGTAGAACTGTATGCATTCTGACTGCAAGCAAGTTTGTTTATGTGTTTTGGGGAAATTAAATCATTTAATTCAATCCCTGAAAAGAAAAGTCACACAGAAAAAGTAAAATATTTCAGAAGATTAAAAAAATAAGTCAACAATAAACATTTTTCTGATTAACCCTGAGGAAAGGAAAAGCAATAAATAACTATAGATAGTTATAAATGAAAAAGTTTCTTCCTTTACATGTCAAATGACTGAAATGACCATATACCATAGTAGTAACTTTTCTCTTATAAGAAAAAAACGTGTCTAAAAGGAGATAGAAGTAGATCTCAATTTGCCTGGAATGATTTTTGCAATTAAGCTACATTTATTTTTCACTATTTCAGAAACGGGCCAACTTTGTTACCTCTCCTTATAAAAAGGTACATACTATTTTATCTTTGGTCTTACTGTTTTCTTTTTAAGTTAAGAAACAGCAGAAAATTTAGAAAATCAATTTCTTTCCTGGAAACATGCTTTAGATTCCTTTTGTGTACTAATATTTACAATCAGTCAAAACCAGATTTCAGTTAAAGAAACAACAAAAAGACATGTATGTTTTTACAGCTTAACACTCCATCCTATGGATTAAGTGAAAGTGGATATAAAAATACCATAAAATATTAAGAACAACGTTCCTTAGGGTAAGGAGAAAGGGTTGTATGAATAACAACTCTGTTTCTTAATAAAAAATTCATTAAATACATTTCTTGAGAACCTACTGTCTGTGTGCCAGGCACTTTTCTAGGCACTGGGGATAATAAATAATGCAGGCCAAATGGCTGATTTTATAAAGCTTGCATTCTGTACATTCCAGCTTTAAGTGAACAGAGATGACTAAAATAAACTTCTAAGATGTCTACATCTTGTACATGAAACATAGCTAAATATTATTCCAGGTGAACGTTTATATAATTTAGAAATTCATAAAGCAATCTAAGAAAAATATGGTCCCATGGAGACTAACTATTTAATGTAAACCAATTACAACTGGATACTGTAATTTCCCTTAACTAACAGTCTAATCAAGGGACTAATCAAGGAACAAGTTCTGAACCCCTATAGTGAGTTTCCATCTTAATTTTCCCCACAACTATGATGGCATAGAAAATATTTACCTTTTTTCTTCTCTAACAACCTAACACCACATAGAAGATTATAACAACAAGAAGTTAGAGATATATTTAATATGCAATGCATAGGAGGTAGTATTGTACAACAGATTGTTTCACGGCCTGTTAGAAGCCCTGGGCTCCACAAGTGGTGTGAATTTGCTCAATCATGAAACATCTGAGGCCCTTATTTTCATTCTTGGCCTCTCTACTTTATTCTTAGAGAAGATAAAGTAAGATAATATATATAAATGAACTTTGTAAGTTCCGCACCATTATATAAATGTAAAGGCTGTATCAAATTTAAATATTCACAACTGCTAAATAGAATTTGAAAAGTCAAGCAATCAAGATGCCAAAGCTACTCATCAAAGAGGCATTTTTAAATGTTTACTTGTTCTCTAATCATCTTAAATATGGGTGTATTCAGCTATCTTTTAGAAATACCTGAAATCCAATATACTTGTTCATAAAATTTGAGAAAGGGATTTTCTATATAGTCCAGTTGTAAAATAGATGGATGGTACAAGAGATACGGCAACTGCCTGGTGGAACTTTATCATATTACAAACACTGGCCTTACCTTCATCATTAAACACCAAATATTTTGCAAATATTTATTAAATCTCTCAGTGAACCACAAGCATTGTGGTAGATGCCGGAGACACCACAATGCACTGGGAAAGACATAGTGATTGACCTTTTAGAATTTACACTGTACTATCAAATCCTACCTGAGATTATTAGAAGAAAAGGAAAGAATGGAATGAGGCCAGAGTGAATTTATTTCAATTCTAGGATTATAAATTAGAAGGCAAGGTATTCCAACATATTCATGATTACCAGTGTCCCTTTCGCCCCTTACCTTGCAAGCATTGCTGTACTAGGTAACATTCGACCAGAATGTTCAGCTAAGGAGCCAGTATTGATTGCACATTTTGCATTTTATAAACCTTGAGAGATAAATTATCAAAGGAATAACTCACAAGTCATTCTTCATCAGGAAACAGTTTATTATCTGTATTCATTATGTAAGCTAGAATGCCTTCAACTGTAAAGGCGTTGTATTAAAGTAACTGGACCTCCTGCCGTTATTCTGTACCAAGACGTAAAGCGAGGCCATGTCCTATTAGAATGCATCCACTGTCCCTGCTTTTGACAAGTCTGTCAGTTAGCAACCTGCCAACTCTGTATCTGGACATACAGCCAAACAGCATCACAGTAACAGGAGCGTCGTCATGATTTTCCCTGTTTCCAGCATTAAAATGGAAAAAATGCAAAGCAAACCCCTTTAGCATTCATTGTTTTTAGGGTTACTGGCTGCTTTTTATGTTTCTGTTTCCATTTTTTCAGTTTGCTTTTTTATCTATTTTCCATGATAAAAAGCACCTCATTCATTTCCCCCTGGAAGGGCAATACAGCTCCAAGGGAACATCTGTGAGGCCAATTAGCTGGGCTGGAAATGTGATATAATTGTTGTTTAAATATATTTAAATTACATGTTAATCACTATGTCATAATTTATAAGCTTTGAAAATAACTTTTTATACTTCAGAGCCAAGCCAGATTTTACTTGTTTTTGCTGTTTTTAGTGTGTAACAAGCTCTTCTCATTTTTCTCCCTCTCAATTCCCCATACTTGGAGAGCTGAACTTTTAATATTGGAAAGAATGACAGCTGCAAGTAAATTGGTGGAGTAAAAATTAAGATCCGCACAGCAGTCAAAATGAGCTGGAGTGACCTTAACGTTCTAAGCAGAACAAAGCACTACTCTCAGTTACAAAGCTTTTGTTTTCTCATCATGCCACTTTCTGCTGTCCATCAAAGTCCAGCTTTGTGGATCTTTAGCAAGATGCACTGGGTGCATCTGTTCAATTAGCTGGCGGTTTACTGTCAGCAGGGCAGAGATAGAAAGCAGAGGGTTATGAACTGGCAGGTGATGTGGACTTTGTTCATGGTGGAGGATTTGTAGGGGTGATAGATAGAACTGAGTTTAATTCTGTGGCCATATCACTGGGACACTGTATGATTAACTTGAACTCAAATACCAGAGGTTACAGAGGAGGCAAGTGTCAGCAAATAAATCAAATACAGTGCTAAATGCACGTTTAAATACACCACGCCCTAAAATGTACTTTTTAGTTGAATGATAAATAGTTGAACGTTTGTCTTGTTATATGCACAGTATTTCTGTATTTGTATTAATATTGTTCTTGAGAAATTTTAAATTGTTAACTAAATAGACTGCGTCCTGTCATATTTTTAAGAATAATTATAGAAATCTATTTTCTTAGGAAACAAAACTATATTCCTAACGTCTAATTTCTATCTAAATCAAACATGTGCTTATCGAGAGAGTTGTTTTTTAATCTTTAAATAATTATTACTTTCAATAGTAACTATAGGATTACAGTTTCTAGGGTCAAGAAATACTCTAAATCCTTTTAACTAAAATAGAATGTGTCTCTGTAAGACATTGCTAATCCATCAGCACTAATTTATTATCTAGATACTTAACATAGTAACTGTTATGGGTTCTCAACCTTTTATCCTCCCTGACGTGTGTGCTTACCACTCTGATGGGCGCTTCCACACTCTCACAGGTCACGTAGCAGCATACAGAAAATGTTTTTTGCATTACATGTAATTCCTCATGCGTGGCGGTAGCTCTGTGTCTCTCTCACAACTGAGTTCAACATCCCAGTGTTTTGAGACAGTTAGATTTAGAACCTTCATTTTTCATAAGAAAACCAGAAGAAAACAAATAAAACGTGTCCATATCTGCCCCAAACTAATAAAGACTGGCCTGAGCTTATTGAGATTTCAGCAGCTGAGTGAAATTTATATATATTACATATGAGGCCTTTTGTCTATTTATGTATGTATTTATTTCTTAATTAATTCATTTGTCTATTTGGTTCAATTATGTGGGACACTGCTTTTTTGAAGAAACCATTTTACTTTAGTGTGTGCGCCACACACGTGCACATAAACACAAACACAAAGTAATAATGACCCTATGATCCAGGGGAAGGGATATTGATTGGGCTCTTTATCCACTTTTCACTAACCTTGGTAACTTTAATCTTTCTTTTTTTTTATTCTTTTTCAGACACATAATTTGGTGGCAATTTAATCTTTCTTATATGTATCATCTACTCAATTACTTAAAAAAATTTAATAGCAGGGAGCTATGAATAGTATCAGTAAATATGAGTGAGAGCCAATACAAAATTCACACAGTCTATGGAAATAGTATCTTTTATAAATATTAGTAAATCTATTTTTCTTAAGTAAGCCCAAAGTCTACTTAATGACAATGTCTATTCTGTTTCATAGATGATTATATGACTACTCTTAGGCAAATTGAAAAATAGGAAGGGAAGCTAATATATGTCATGTACCTACCCTATGCCATGGACTATTTTAGCTTTTATTTATTCTTACAACCTTGCAAGGTAAATATCCTTATTAAAAATCATAACTCCCATTTTACAGATGAGAAAACTGAGGATCAGGGAAGTTAAAGGATCTGCCCATGTGCACACAGCCATTGTTGGCTACCTGTGAAGCTCATTACTCTATTATCTTTTGATTATGTCACACATACATTTTTGACATTAACATATCCATCATTCTTTCTCATCTTTGTCCTCGCTCTTCCTCTGCACCTTACCTTAACTCTTTTCTCAAATAATTTCTCATGGTTTCTCTTTCTAGTTTTTGTGAAAAACTAATCTTAAAGAGGCATTTGAAATGCATTAGCCTTAGGTATAAAATACTGATAATGCTTTGCAGTATTGCCCACCCAGCTGATTTGCATTCAAATTAGTTACAAGGACCTAAACTGAAAGGAGGAAACTGTAACTAGAGTATTAAGAATTAATAGTGCATACATACACACATATATATTTCATTCTTTCCTAAAAGTCCTTTCTTGTTGATCTAAAATTGTGTCTGTCTGTGTGTGTGTGTATACACACTTACCTGCCTTGCCAAGAGCAAAGCCAGCCCCAAAGCAGGAGGAGATAGTTTTAAATAACTGGAGAGCAGAAATATTTTTCATGACAGCACTCTTGCTTATGGATTTATTGTTCCTAGTACAAGGCTTAGTCAATAAATACCTCTTCCTGCTTGACTGGGGCTAAGTAAGCTATTGCATCCCCAGGCAGCAATTCCTATACCCTTTCCAAATATCGGTAGAACAAGAGCAAATTTCCCCTTAAAATATTCATGGCTAGATGAGTCAATAAAATGAAGCTGAAAATTCCTCACTTTACACCTTTCTGCTTTAAGTTGCTGCTCTGAGTAGTATTATATGCTGGAACCAAAGAATGTTACTAGCACAGTCAAAAAAGAAGGGGCATAAAGAAACATAATTCTACATTAATGCCAACATTCCTTAGCTTCATTCAAGATAAGCAATAAGAATTTTATCACCCTTCCTGAGATTAGTAATCACACAGAATTGATCTCTTTATCCTGGTGCAAGTTCTAAATGTCTTTCTTTTGTTTGGTTGGTTCTGGTAACATTCTCTTTTTTTGCCTGTTTCTATTTCTTTTCACAAGCATGTTGTGATAATTGAAACTTTTCCCAATTATTACATAGCTACTTGTTAATGCATGTAGCTAGAAATCTAAAGAGAACATCTAGGACTTTCTCAAAGACCTCCCAATAATTCTTTTCGGTGAGGAAGGGCATGTCATTTTTTGTAATTTTTTGAACATATGTTTAAGAACATCTAGTTCTTATTGGAATGTCTTTAAGAGCAGACATGAAATCATCAAGCCTTTACTATGTCCAAATTCTAGAGTAGCCTGATTCTTCATATGAATCCTAAAGTTATCTCTGTTTGAGTGTTTTTTATTCCAGCATCATAAAGAGCATTTGATGAAGATTTCTTATATTCATACACAAACTAAGAAAATTAATAGTTTAAAACAAGATAACTGATGCTTATTTAACCCACTCAATCTAACACATTGCCTTTTACAGGCTATTAGCTCATTTGTGGGCTTACTTTTGTTTTGTTTTTTCCATTTTTCACATGTGGATATTATTTAACAGCAAATGAATCCTGTTTACTAAGATACTGTGTGCAAGAGGTCTACTTAGATGCCAAGATATGCATCTGAAAAAAGAAAAAAAAGAGGTGCACTTAGAAATGTTTCTTAATGGTTATTTAGAGTTGTTTTATTTATTTGCAAATAATAAGGCGAAAGTGAAATTGTCAACCTTCTCTTTAGCAATAATCCAAGCTCAGGAAGTTTTATTATATATTCAAAATAACAATGACAGCATTTAGAGCTATCTGTGCATGAGAATGTAAAAATATGAAGGGCACAGTTGTGAACTGGGGGATAGAAAAAAATAACATAGGAAATAGAATTGCAAATTTTAGAAACCTCATTTTGGCATGTCGATTTTATTCAGTGTTTTAAATGGTAGGTGCTGGCAACAAGCAAACAATTTAACGTAATACAGATAAAGCCTTTCAGTGCTCGTATCATTTCAATGTGGACCAAGTTGGAAATATCTTCAGTTATGCTAGTTTATGCAAACTGTGTACCAGATAAAAAGTGAATTTGTAACAATGGTTTATTCATCCAACTACTGCTCTTTAAGCAACCAGGTGGCACAGCTGTTGCTGTAAGTAAAAAGATTTCTAACAGTCCACCTGGAGTTAGGACAGCTGGTTCGTGTGAGCTGATCTGAATAATGTACTGTGGATACTCGGGTACAGCAACTGACAGAACAAACAGCACATGACTGTCCCATCAGCCCAGAGCAAACACTAGTTACATTTCACAGAAACAGGCTG
Source organism: Lepilemur ruficaudatus (assembly GCA_963574885.1). NCBI lineage: Eukaryota > Metazoa > Chordata > Mammalia > Primates > Lepilemuridae > Lepilemur > Lepilemur ruficaudatus. Next base: position 54,677 of record CAUYRT010019880.1, read on the forward strand.
GTATTTACAACTGATCTGGGCGAAAATGAACATCAGATTGAAGGCAGCACCCCAAGAGAAGAAGCTCTCCCCAAGAGGTACTTATTGACCACAGTCTAAGCAGATTTTACCATTTTTGAAAAGACCCCAAATCTGATTTTGTTGCATGTAAAAAAAGAAGAAGAAAAATATACAAAGCATTCCTACATCTATTTGTGAACCACTTTGGAATTTCCTAAAATAAAAATGACCAATACTTCCTAGTTTTCCACTTACACTGCTTGCTGCCAAAGTCAACCTAGATTAGCCAAGATCATGGCCATAGGAATTTTCTTTCAAGTTCTAAAATAGTTAGCACTTTACTAAAAAAAAAAAAAAAAAGAAGGAAGTAAAAATTAATAGAACTGAAACCAGAAAATTTAATTTAAATCTGACATGAATACCAGAGATGACCAATTCACATTCTATTTTAAGCGACAGAGACGGCAAGCAGCTTTCCTCAAGACACAGGTAATCACTAACAAGGAAAAATCAACAGTCCTAGTTAAAAAACATTTTTATGGTTTGCTATGGGCAGAAAAAAATCTGCCAGAAATGCTTAAGATTATGTCTGAGTCAAAGACGGCCCAGGTGAACCTCTGAGGCTGGCGAAGTCTGATCTCAGTGTTTCCTTACCAAGGATATCATCTCACTCTCAAGCCCATGATTCTTTATGCCTCCCTAACAGATTCCTGGGCCCATTTATTCCTGCCTTGGTTCCATAGGAAATATAACTATATTATCCTCCCATTTCAGGTGTCCCATTCTGGGTCAGTACCTCACACCAAAACATTTTTTCTTGTCTATACTCTTATCCTTTCCTCAGGTATGTGGCTTTAGCTAAGCCAGAGGGCATCTATTTATTCTGATAAATTAATTTGGAGAATTTTCTCAAATTGGTATCAGTGGATCACGATGGACCTACTTCACGTAACACTGAACTATTGAAGATCAATCCATACTCATATAATTAACTGCTGGTTTGATATCTCCACTGGAATGTTTCACGGCACGTCAAATGTCACATTTCCTAAGCTGAAATGACCGTCTCCTCTCCCTAACTCGCTTGTCTCGGCTTGGAGAATGGTATCAATAGCCTATCTACTGGTGCAAGTCAAATATCTCAGTGTTATCTTTGATGTCTCCTCTATCTCGCTCCTTGTATCTAAGCATCCAAGCTCTACCCTTTCAAACAGCTTATATCTCCAGAATCCAACCATTCTCTCCACCCTCATTGCTATTATCTTAGTTTGGTTACAGTGACATATAGTTTATTATTCCCACTGGGATATGCTGAGGGTAAAAGTAAGTGCTATCACTAATTATGCCAGGATAACAGGAGTAAATAAAACTTGCTAGGGAAAACAGGCACTCATGATAATCTCAATCATGATTTCATTTCTTGACTAGAGTACTGGAAAAACCTTCTAACAGGTCTCCTTGATCTGAGTCCTTCCCTTTACTCCAATCTAATATTCACACTTCATTCCTTCCCTTAAAAACTTCAAGACCTCCTATTGCCCTTACGCTAAATAAAGTCAATTTCTGGTGGCACTGGAGGCTTTGGTGACTATGATCCTCGCCAATTTCTCCAGCTTCACCTCCTTGCTCTCTCCACATAAGCCTCCAGTCAAATAAATAACAAGCCATTTCCTCTCTCACCCTCAGGTCTCTTTCCAAGTTCTTATCATTTCCTTAAGCTTTTTCTGGCTTCTTTCCCTTGACTGTATGTTAACCCAAGAAAAATTATCATTACCCTGATTACATTTAATTATTCATTCAATAAATATGTATCAATAACCCATCGTGTGTCCCACAATTTATCAACTGTATTTGAATTATTTATTTATTTCATTAGTATGTCCTCTTTCTTAGACTATGAGTCTATTTGGAAGATCACTCACTTTAACTCACTACTATATTTCTCATACCTAGCACACTGCTGGGCATGGACATGGTGAATGTTCAGTAAAGTTAAGTCCAATCAAAGGACGGACAGACAGAAAGATGTCTTAAACCCAAAGAGAGGCTCTATTAATGAGAATTTCAGAGAGCCATCCAGTCAGTCAGATATGTTTTGAAGAATGCAGAATTTTAGCATTCTTAAAATTATTATATATTACTCAAATCTTACTCTGCAGATAGGACGAAATCGAATCCAGAAACAAGTATCTGAATATTATATTTTATCTAATACACTCACTCTTCTTGTCAATATCAGTTACCTATTTCTGAAGACATTGTTTTTAGTCTTAATTCTAATGGCAAAATTTTAAAAAGTTTGCAAGTGGTAAGTGGTTCCGAATGCAATGGACATTTTGCATCCAGCTATAAAGCTTCAGGATTCTGTAGCTAGTATAACACCACTCCCTTGAGACATCAATATATTCCCTAATGCTTTGGAGGCCTGGGAAACCAGGTTTTAGCTTTATCCCTGAAGAATATAAATATTTAAGTAAGAACAATAAGACAGACAGACTTTGTGGATAAAGAAACTATAGGCGGATGCAAAATGTATCCTTTCTCTGCAAGTGGTACATGCCACCTACCTGTGTGTCCACAATGTGGACACACAACAGTGCACAGAACAGACACATAGGGAAGGACTACTGTAAATTTTTCAAAAAATATTTTTAAGATAATCATGGCTAAGTAGTACAGAAAAATCAAAATTATAAGTCAATCAAATTCTAAATCAAAATTATGGAGTATGTGTCTCTGGGAAGGGAAGTAGCTGCAGAAGGGTGCTGGATTAGAGAAAAGCACTGGCACACATCTCTGCTGCCATAGATAAGAATTTCTCAAAGCTTTGTGTCCTCATCTGTAAAATGGGAACAACAATGCCTATCCTAACTGCTTTATGAGTTTTATATGCTCCTGTTCATGCCAAATATCTTTGAATAAAATAATGTATATATAAATGTGCAACATGTTTTCTTTCTCTAGTAGGTTAAAGAAAATAGAGCAGAATGTTGAATTCTCCAAGTATCACTCACAAAAAAATGAACTAAAATGCTACAAACCTAAGCATACACTTCTTATATACCAGCTAAATGACTATCTGTGGGATGGTAGAGGTTATTTTGCAAATTTTGTATCACAAATTTTATTTGAAATAACTATAAAAAATGATTTCTGTTGTTAGTGTAAATAAAATAGTGAAAAATAATTTACAAGTTTTATCTGAAGGTATATTGATTAATAATAGCCATTTTAAAACACAGCTTTGAAAATTAAAAATGCTATGGTTTTCTTAGTGCAGTAATAATCAAAGCAAGATTTCTTAGAACCCTTTCACCACTTAGACATAGAAAGGCAAATAGTAAATATCCAATAATATAATCCTTAACCAACTGAAATAAATTAACTGAATGACCTAACCTTAGAGATCAGGAGAAACTGAAATAAAATCTTTATTATTTTTGTTTTCTTTAGATGACAAGGGTGAGAGGGTTGATGGAACACAAACACTAGAAATTCACATCTTGGCAGAGAATGTATTGGCCTTGAATTTTTTGAATCACTTCTCCTAAACAATTGAAAGCATCCAGACAGACTCCTGATAAGATATGTTGCAGAATCCACGCCGCAGCATGGTCAATAGGCCAAAGAGAAGTCCTCAGTGCTTCCATTGCATTTTTTCTTCCCTGTGATTGCTGATCTTCTCAGGGAAAGCTGATAAACTAAACAAGGCACAGAGTCATGGAGAAAATGTTTGAACTCTCACTACACCTTGCTTGGTGTAGACAGAATTCCCCGTGTCACCTTTTTAATGAATTGGGATCCAAAGCATTTTATATATTTTAATAACATAAAAATCATTTTCAAGAAAGACATACCTTGGAAAGCTGAATTACAGAAAGGTGCTTAGATTTACAACCTTAAAGTAATTCGATAAATAAATTGGAGCCGGGAGAAAATAAAATAAATTAGATTTTTCCACAGATTCTGTATCCCAGTTATTCTACCGATGAATACCAAATAAACAAACAAAAAAGTACTAGAGAGGTGAGAAAAACGTCTGCTATATTTCCTAGGCCACTTTGTTATTTATTATATTACTAGCACAATTATTATTTACCATATTTAAAGAAAGATATTAAGCCAAGGTGCAGGCAAGTTCTGACCAAAGAAAATAGTAATACTTGGTCTTATTTACAGGGAAGAGTATGGTTGTCTCTTTTGCAGTAAGTCTTAAATACCCAGGCTCTCTTAAGAATCTTTACTGTGTTTATTCTTTATAAATACATCTAAGACTTTTAGAAACTGTATCTAATTCATCAGTATCATCTTTTAGGATAACAAGGTCCTTAAATAGATAATCAACCAATTATATTAGTACCTTACCTCTTTTATTTCTCCCAGCTTTACTTACCTAAGTATTCAAAAGATACCTAGTAGCTCAGACTTTTGGTGAACAAATTTAGATCTAGATATCCTTGTCAAGAGCAATAAATGACAAGAGGATATTTTGATCATTTCTTGTACTGATCTTAAATTCTTATTGGAAAGTGACCAAAAGCTCAGGTGAAAGCCATTAGAAGTAATATCATCATACTGACAGCAATTCTGTAATCTTTATTCAGTCTGTTGCCATACGAAAACACGCTGAATGTCAGTTATGCAGGAGGAGAAGATATTTCCAAGAGACCTTGACTCAAGCCCAGGCTGTGAATTATTTGCTTTGAAATGCCTTCATATTCTCCTGCTTGGAAATTCTGGTCAAGAGAAGAGCAAAAACAAGCAACAAGCTCATCCTAAGTCTATAGACACCTATAGACAGGTGAACATTCATAAAACGTTTATCAGTCTACAAATAAAATTTTAAACGTGCTGGACCATGCTCCCACAGAAGAGAGGAAGGAAGTAAAATAAATAAAATGTGCTTCATTATTATATTAAACTTCCAGGGTACAGCTCACTCATCCACAGGTTCTAAATACCACAAGCCCCAAAGGAAGCTATCACTAACATGCTATTTAAAACCAGAGCACATTATTAATTCCTGACAGCAATTCCTTCTATATGTTTTCTAATCTCCTCTATCCAGAGGTGGATTTACCTTGAAGCAGTGAAGCTTAAGCCTCAGAACCTTCAATTATAGCCCCCTTCCAAGGCCTGGTGAAGAACTCAAGTCATAGGTTCACACGATTTGGGGATTTTATAAAATTTGCAAAAGTGAAATTTTTATTTTTGCGTTCTTTTCCTTAAAGATGCTCTAGCTATACTCTCAATTGTGTCTGGCTCCACCAAACCTGGATCTGTCCCTACTCAATCTTCCCTGATTATGAAAATGTTCTCTACAGTATATTTTTATCAAAATTACATTTTTTCAAAAATGTGGCATCCCTGAGAAGCCACCATGCACATCCAGAAGACTTTCTTGGAATATCTTCCGCAGTAGAGAATGTTTATTCCACGATATAACTGAGGCATCTGAGCCAAGATTAATACACTGTAAGGTTCCAGATCATAACATTTCAAAATTCATTCAAACCCCTCCTCTTTTGGAGATTCATGCTAAATGATTATACCACAGGTCCTTATCTCTGTGACTCTTATCTATAGTCTTTGGAGGTGCTTTCCAGTACTCAGACTGTTCATTTTCACTGGCATCACTCAGATTGCTCAGTCATTCCTAGCTCAGTTCCAACACCTTTCACCCTGAATCCCACTGAATACATTATACATGAAGTGTTATAATTCCTGAGCTTCTTCCTTGCCTACAATTTTATCTTTATTGCACTTTATCTACCACGTGGCTACACTTTAACATCACTGGGAAAAACTCCCATTATCAGTTAAAAAAAAAAAAATCTCTTTCTCTGACTACAGCCTTTTATTCTTTCAATTTATTGATTTCCTTTCTCCGATTCAATCAGTTCTTCTGCCTTTTTTGTGCTTCTCAATTAATTTTATTTATTTATTTTATTTTTCCAGGATGGGTTTTGAAGTAAGCTAGATACGGGTTTGACTCCTGTGTCACTTACTAGCTAAGTCACAAGCTACTCAACCTGT
>CAUYRT010019881.1:0-19231 GCA_963574885.1 Lepilemur ruficaudatus
AACCAAGTATAGCATTGGATGACTTACTTTAGAATCACTGGGTTAAAGAAACAGACATAATCCAAGAATGTATGGGCTCATGTCTTCCTTTACCAGTAGAGTTTGGGAGACAGCTTGGAGAGGGTGATTAAGCAACACATATGTCCTGCAGCCAGTATCTAAATCCCTGCAATGAAACTCACAGGTAGGCCACCTATCTCTACCTTCAGCATGTTATTAACCTCTCTGAGCTTTGGTTTCCTCATAGAGTTGTTATGATGATTAAATGAGCTAATATGCCTAAAATGCTTAGAGCTATATAATTTATTACTATTATTATTACTATGGTTACAATGTAAAATCTGACCTGAAGGCCATGCAGGGTTGGACAATGGCAAAATGTAGGGAAGTTCCTCACCATTCACCACTCAGAGCCATCCTGCCTCCTTTTATTATATCCTCCCACCATCCAAGAATTTGGGAGCCTCATGCAACCTTCCCCCATCAACACCCACCCAGAACTCATTCCCAAGGTAGCAGCACTCTCTGGATCTTGGCTTCCTTCACCCCTGTCAACATTCTGTCTTCTCACAGCAAGTCAGCATGCTGTCACTAATAATAGGAGTGGAAAGAGGAGAGAACTCCTCAGGATCCCTAATGACCAAAGGGAAAGCCAAGGTTAAATAATGAGATTGGTCTCTGAGGCAATGCCAGCACTTAGCAAGAGCTCCAGAACTGAGAAGGCATGGTTTCTTTCTACGATACCATGGGGTCAGCCTTGAAGCTCAAATTCAGCTGCTTTTTCAACTGAGCATTTTGCTCCCCACTGGTCTTCCAGACCTAGACTGACTTCACTCCAATCCATCCTCCAGCCTACCATGATCTTTCTAAAACCCCAAACCCAAATTTAATCGCGTCATTCTCCTACACCAGATCCCTCGTGCAATGTTTTGCACACATCCTGTGTTAGTCCTCTGTCCCTTTACATATATTTAATAAATACCTTTTATCTGGAAGAGGGTGTGATTTGTGATCAAATTAAATTTTTAGAAAGAGCCTTATGTCAGCACTATGGAAAGTAGATTGGTGGAAGAATTGGAGGTGTGACCAAATAGGGAGAGGCTGATGTCACGATCCAGGTAAGAGATGAGGGGGTCCAAACTCAGACAGTTGCAATGAGTAAGGAAAGCAGGGGCAGCTTTAGGAGAAATAGTAAGTACAACTGGCATGACCAATTCTACCAATGGCAATGGACATGTGGGGGTTTTATGGCAGAAAAAGTAGGAAAAAATCTCTTATGAAAGGCAACAGAAGATATTGGGGGTATTTTTCTCAGAGAGGAATTTGTGCAGATAAAAGGCTTATATTACATGTTTTAGATTGTTTTCTCATCTCTGAAACTTCTGCAACACTTTGATTTGGAGGGATGCAACTTGGCATGGAAGTGCGATTTCCGCTATCTTGGACAGTGGGAATCCAAAGATGAATAAGACAGGGTCCTTGATCTCAAGGAGCTCACAATCTATTAGGGGAAACAGATAGGTAAACAAATTAGTGCAAATGAGTATACCATGATGTCACCCAGGTATTAATAGCTGGAAAATCTCAGTCTTCCACCCCTCCACTTAGCTAACTTGTACCCATTTTTCAAGATCCAACTCAAAAAACACCTCCTCTTAAAGCCTTCTACGGTTCCCTCCAGAAATAATCAATTATGCCCTCTTCTCTATTCACTTAATACAATATATATGACAAAGCACTCTAACTGTTTGCTAGTCTGTCCTTCACTCTTCTATAATCTCTTCAAGGAAAGGACCCATTTCTTATCCCTCCTAGTATTTCCTTCAGCATGAAGCCCAGTACCCAGAATAGAGTATGTCCTATAATAAAAATATTTGATGAGTGACCAAATGAGGGACAGAGGAGGAAGGTGCTATTCTTTGTATACAAAGGTGATACCACTACTACCCTATCAATAAACCATACCTTTGAATATATTTCCCAACATTGGGATAGATTATATGGATACATCCACATCCTTTCATCCTTATTACCTGGGACCAATGATACCAACATGGCTGAATGAGGGCACTGAACAGGCTCTGTCTAGGGACAAAGCCAACTGGTTCTACCCCTGCAGGAAATTCCAACCTTGACCTCCTCATCAGCATCACTCATTCCCCAGCTAAGCCCAGGCCGTAGCTAAGGTCAGCTTGCAGCATAGCCTGGCACTGGGATTGAGAAACGTAAGAACAAATCTTCTCCAACCTTCAGTAAAACTGAGACAGCACATGTGCTACATGTCAATGGATGAAAGTTTCCCTTCCTTCCTTCCTTCCTCCCTCCCTCTGTTCAATACAGAATAGCAAATGTGATGCTGGCGTGAAGTTGAACCTAACAACTTCAGGGGTTGATTAAACTCCTCAGCTTCACTCCCTTGCTAATCAACTACAAAAGCCTTCACTACACACACCAACCTCAGAGAGGTTTTATCACTTAATTACTATAAAACAGCCCCACAGGTTAATGCATGCTTGATCTCAAAGGAGTGGCAGTAACCATTATGCTATTTATATCAATTGCACAGTTAGAAACAAATGCAGAGATTTCAGGCCTAGAAATGTGACACAAAGTCTTATTTAATGGGAAAGAGGATGCACATCCTCTCCCTCTCATACCTCTCCCTCAAAACTTGACCTACCATTTACCACAGTCTGAAATTCTAGAACAAGAAATGTATTCCTTTGATCTTTTTTCTGTTAAAAAGCAAATGAAAGATAGGATAGATTATATGTCAAACCACAGTCAATCGTGTAGCCTTAGAATGAGTAAATTTGCCATTTTTCTGGGGCACTGGTGTTTGCAGGGAGTTAGAAGAGAGTACAGGAGGCAGTGACCTCAGTAGTTGGGGCACGTCCACCATCGAGGGTGGAAAACAAGGAAAAAGAGCAGTGAGGGTCTGAGTGAGGGTATGAGGAAGCAAGCCTCACCTGTTTTATGTCTGAACTTCCTGCCTGGCTTTGATACAATTGTGGACAATTGCATGAGAATCAGAGGTAGAGGAGTCTGACTATACCTGGCATCCTATTTTATAGGATTGGATGACTGAAACTATCTGCCTCTGCATCACTAGCATCCCAAGACTGAGGCAGCATGAGTTTCAACCGGTTGTTTCACTTTATACAGTGTGCATGCTTCTCACAAGCTCAGGATAAATAATTTTTTATAAATCAAATCATAATATAGGCTTGCCAGGTGAGAATTGGTGAGGAGATCATCCTGAACGGTGAAAATGTATCGACTATTATACATCGGGATTGCTTGCCAAGGGGTTGTTGGGTCTCTCTCTCTCTGTGTGTCTCTCTCTGAAAGGCAGAACATTTAGAACTCTATGACAACTATTGATTTAATTTAGAAAATGCCTGCTCAGGTGGGCAAGTTTCTGCAGGAATGTCCAGATCGTTTCACCATGCCTATATGAGATGCACCAGGTAACTATTATTACCTCTGACCTAGTAAGAGATTTGCTTGTCTGACAAGTTAGTAGAGAAACAAGTAATCAGTCTCCTCTCATGGGAAATAGAAGAGACCCCAGGAACTAGATAAGAGACTTGTTATATCTACAGGCTCATATAGGCAGAACAACTGATAAAATGTGTGTTTGAACAAAAACCTCGGGGGTTTCACTGAAACTGTCGAAAGAAACTCAAGAATAATGATGATATCATTGTGTTATATGAGATTAGACACTCAAGTTGTTTCTAATGTGGATTAACAATTGAAAGGGTGTTTTCAGTAGAAAAGCATCCTTTATATTTCCTCAATTTAACTGGGTTTATGCACAATCATGGTTAAGAATATTTCACTAACAAAAATAATTGGCTTTTTTTAGGTAGGATCTGAGGGCAAACTGAATCATACCCCCAAAGAACTCGGAAATAAAGATGCCTACTGACAGACAAACTAAATAAATCAACACTGAATAGGAGGAAAGAAAAAATCTACCAGATTCTTTACTGAAACATAATCAATGATGCTGGCAGACTGGGACCTCCCTCTGACCCAAAGGAAATATTCTTCAAAACTATCTGCATCCTTTTGCTCTAAATCCTTACTCTACAATCTACTGATTAATAATGCAGCTCAAGGCTTAGGAAGGGACCATTCAGGCACAGGCAGGAGTTATCTCTTATTGTAAATAATCACTTTGGCATTCCAGTTTATCCATCATTCTCATGTGAATTGAGTGAGTATCCATCACCTGAAATCGGATCAATTCTAGGCATACTGATAAAGCCCAATTTCTGTAGCCCATGAAACTGTTGCTGCATATTGCCAGGAAGTCATTCTATGGCTTTATCCTTTCCTTGGCCATTGATCTTTCTCCAAGCTTTCATCATGGTTTAGAAGTTTGATTTCTTTCCATGGTATTACTCATAAGCAGTATTTACCTCATACTAAATGAGCCGGGTGATCTATTTTACTTGTTCAGTGAAAACCCAGTTGAAATTGTTACTTAGCATCACTGGCAGAAACACAAGCCTAGACTTGAGCATGATCTTCAAGATAAACTTTTTAGGGCAACAGACCCCTTTCAGAATCTGATAAAAGCAGCCAGATATGGTGGCTCATGCCTATAATCCCAGCACTTTGGGAGGCTGAGGCAGAAGGATCACTTGAGCCCAGGAGTTTGAGACTGCAGTGACTTATAATGATGTCACTGCACTCTATCCCAGGCAACAGAGTGAGACCCTGTCTCTGCCCACTCCCCCTCCCCCAAAAAAAGAATCTGATAAAAGCTATGGGTCTTCTCTCATTAAATTGCACAATCACAAGATTTGAAGTTTGGGATGATCCATGAATCCCATCTACAGACTGCTATTTAAGAAACCTTATCTCATGTATACCCCTCATTTTGTAGTTGGGGAAACTGAGGCTCAGTGAAGGGAAATGACTAATCCAAGGTTGTACAACTACTTCTGGCAGAAACAGAATTAGGTCTTTAAAATCTTCAAGCCAACAGTTATATGGCCAAATAGATTTTCACTTTATAACAAGTTATTTTGACATCAAGTAGGGGTGGGGAACCTGCGACCTTAAGGCCACATGTGGCCTTCTAGATCCTTAAGTGTACCCTTTTGACCGAATCCAACTTTTACAGAACAAATCCTTTTATTTTTATTAATATATTTTGTTCATCTTTTATATTTTTTATTTTTAAAATGAACATATTTAAAATACCAAAGAATAAAATAAGTTTCAAGGAAATAATCCTTCCAGATTGAACAGCATAATTAGAACATTAGTAAGCCATAAGGGCTAAATTGGCAGCTGCTACACTCAAGATTTAGTTCGAACTTCCTCTGCCTGACTGGCACCACCACCACACGAGGCTGGTTGGTGGCGAGAGTTTATGGGGGTCGAGTACGCCAGTTTGTTATCAGCTTTTGACAACAGTGCACTGTTTCTGTTTGAAGTGGAATTTGTGAATAGTTGCACAGCTGAACAGTATTTTTAATCCTGTCTGCTTAATAGCCCATCATGTCAAAGACAACCAAGGGAATGCTAAAGGAAGAAAACAGATTTTTTTAATGAAGACTGGGGAATGCAATATTATCTTGTTTCTGCTAAAGATAAGATGATTTGCTTGCCTTGTGATACTATAATATCAACATTTAAGAAAGTCGATCCTCATCGGCATTACAATATAACACTCATAAGGACCACAAATATTTTAAATTAGAGAGAGAGGCGTGAAAGGCTGTATCGCAGAAATTAAAAGATGAAAAGAAAAAGCAAAGACAATTCTTTCAAGCAGCAATAAGACCTAGAAATGCCACTGACGCAACTTATAAAGTAGCTTATATACTTGGGGAAAAAGGGAAGCCATTCAGTGATGTAGAAATTGTGAAAGATTGCATTGTCAGATCCCAATAACGTTTCAAAGTACAAACAACTGCCTCTTTCAACTGATCAGCAGCATGAATTAGCCTTCAACTTAACAGAACAACTTCATGTAATACTTCAAAAGGAAAATATGTATTATTCAATCGATTTGGATGAATCAATTGATACTACTGACTCAGCACAGGTTTTATACTTCATTTGAGCCATAACAAAAGATTTGTTTGCTATGAGAGTTACTCACTTTGAGCACTCTAGAACACAGGGAATAGATATCTTCAACAACTTTCAAGATAAATGCCATGAAGTTGGACTGAATTTGGTAAATTTAGTAAGTGTATGTACAGACAGTGCACCTTCCATGATGGGAAGACATGAGGGTTTATTGCACAGATAAAAAGTATTAACAGATCCAGATGTTCTCATTTCTTTTCATTGTATCCTGCATCAGCAAAATCTCTGTGCTAAAGCTACTACTTTGAGTGAAACTTTGCAACAAGTTATAAGTATCGTTAACTATAGTCCTGCAAATGCAACATGGCATTGTCAGTTTCCTAACATGCTAAAGTTGAATAATGAAGTATTCAGTGTGGATTTGCTATATCATTCTAAGGTTCATTAGCCATAGCAGGGACAGGTATTAGCCAAAATTTTATCTCTGCGAGAATAGATAAATTTTATGAAGAAAAGAATCAGCAGTGTGAATTACTGAAAGATTTCTATAGGAATATAGCATTTCTATGTGATATCATGTCAACTGAAAATGACTTAAGTATTTCTTTGCAAGGTAAAGCTAAGTCTGTGTATGTTATATGGCAAAAATTCCAAGCATTTCAAAAAAAGCTATATTTTCAAAACACTCCTTCTTCAAAAGGAAATTCTAGATAAACGTTTTCCCCAGTTAGCAAAGGTCGCTGATGTGCAGGATGATATATGGGAATCATTTGAAGAATATGCAGCTGTTATAGACCTATTCATTGGAGAATACAATGAAAGATTCACTGACTTTGAGAATCATGACATCACACTCAAATTAGCATTTCAGCCTCACCTACTTGGTATCACCAAGGCACCTAAAGAACTCCAGATGGAATTGATTGAGCTGTCCGTAGATGACATTTTAAAGTCACTGATGCTAAGAAAGAACCAATTGAAATATGGGAAAATGCAGTAGAATACCCATGCCTTTGGCAACATGCCTGAAAAATGCTTTCTTGCTTTTCAACCGCTTGTGGCTGTGAATCTACATTCTCCAATCTAACCCGAATCAAGATGCCCTTCAGGTCACAAATGACTGATTCCCATCTAGAGGATCAACTGAAACTACAGACCTCTGTGCTGCAACCAAATATTCAAATGCTTTCCAACAAAAAGCAGACATGTCAAAGTCATTAAAAGGTTAGTTAACTTTAAAGGAACAAATTGGTTTCATTTTTTGAAATTATTAAGTATATAGTTGTGAGATTTTTACCAAATAATGTACATTTTTAAGTATATCTAATTGAAGTTTCTTGCATGCAGCCTTATTTGATGACAGCTAAATTAATATGGTCTTCCAACATAAAAATGCCCCCACCCCTGAAGTAGACACTTGCCATAATGTGGAGACCAGTCAGTCAATTCTGCTTGAACACCAGCCTCTCCTGGGGCGTGGCAAGTGTTCTAGAAGGATCTCGTGATCCCATTCTTTAAACTACATTTAGTCATTCAACTTCTGGCTCTTTATTTGTATCTTTAAAAATGGGAGCTAAAGGAGGAAAGCAAAGCTGACCACCCCAGTCTGGAGAAGATTCCAGGAGTTACTAGCACTTCCGCCTGCAGCTTGGACGACATCACACAAACTCAGTTTGTCTAGTGATTTCAGTCACACAATTTTGAGATTATAGAAATAAAATAGCCAATTTATCTGAACTGATCAATGAAAACAGACCATCTAAAGATCCAAGGCAGCTTCTGAAGCAATTTCTCTGTAAAATATTAACTAACACTTCTATGGTGTTTTATGTTTTATAAAGTGATTTCAAGTATATATATCAACCAAGAAAAGGGAAATGAAAGGGAGGGAGGGAGCAGCAAATCCTATGAGAGGCACCTTAGCATCAACTCCAAAATAAAGACCTCTCTTCTTACTCAGGAGGAATCAGACTCAGAGTGGTTAAGTAATTTGCACAAGGTCACATAGAATTAGCAGAGCCAGGACAAATCTTGATATGAGTACAATCCTAGTCTTTCTTTTTTTTTAAATAGGGTCTTGCTCTGTCACCCCAAGCTTGAGTGTAGTGGCACGATCAAAGCTTACTAGAACCTTGAACTCCTGGGCTCATGCAATCCTCCTGCCCTAGCCTCCTGAGTAGCTGGAACTACAGGCCTGTACCACCATGCCCAGTTAATTTTTTGACTTTTTTTTTTTTAAAGAGACAGAGTCTGGCTATGTTGCCTAAGCTGGTCTTGAACTCCTAGCCTCAAACAATCCTCCTGTCTAAGCCTCCAGAGTCTCAGAGATTACAGAGGTGAGCACTGTGCTCTGTGTAATTTTATTTTCTAGACAACAAATTAAGGTTCTAGGAGGTTAAGTCCCTGACCCTATAAATCCAGGTCTAAGTTATGGAGCCTGTATCTGAATTCGGATCCTAAAGCAAGGGTTCATTCCATTGAGCCAATATTTCTCAACATTCTATGCAAAGCACCTAAATAGGAATCATCCTGTTACCTGTACTTTGAGAAAAATAGGTCTGGAGTTAAGAGTTCTCAAAGGCTGGTCCCTGGGTCAACAGCATTGCAATCAACTGGGAAGTGGTCAGAAATGCAAATTCTCAGGCCCCATCCCAGACCTACAGAATCAGAAACTGAGGGTGAGACCCAGCAAGCTGTGTTTTAATAAGCTCCCAGGTGATTCTGATACCTGCTAAAATTTGAGAACTACCCATCTAGTGGCATGCTTTGCCTAAACTCCCACCATGAAAGCAGCTCATTCACACCTGGACATTTTCTAGAGCAAACAATTCGACCACCTATAACTTCACCTTAAAAACTTTGGAAAGGTTATTCAGTATTTGATCTAAGCCATCATGCCTGAAAAGGCACCAAACCCTGTGGCGTTTGATCACACCACCAAATTTCATTTTAGCCTCATCCTCAGACACAATTAGAAACCAGAGGACTCAAAAGTCTGCTGAAAGAACTCAAGCCTGAACATGTCCTCAGAGGTCGATGCCTAATAAAAATGGAAAAGCACCAAAAACATCATTTGCATAGGAGCATTTCACGTCTCTGAATAGATTTTTTTTTTTTTTTATGTAGAAGTTTATACTAGAAAATGGTGTTCTTCCAAGGGAATCCACCAGGGTAGGTGTCAGGCTTTGTTTCAGAGCTAAGTGGAGCAACGTGATGTTGGTGTGTGGGCTTTTCACAGTTTCCTTATTTCTTGGTGGGTGATTCGTTTTATGACACTAAATGTTCATCTCTCAAGCAGGTATTGGCTAGATGGAATAAAATTAATTCGTCTGATGTTGGGGAAAACCAGGCACTAAGACTGAAATTTAGACTATGTCCGTGTGTGTTATTTGCTTAAATTACATGAGTGTTCTAACAAGGGGAGAAAATGTATTACTTTTCCCGGAATATGCTACATTTTATCACGGAAAACACAATCAGTGATACCAAATACAAGTATAATGTTCACTGGTTAAACCAACACAATCCTGCATCTCCCAGTTTATTGCTTAGCAATTGAATTTACCTGGGTTCAGGCTGTGGGTGGAGGTCTTGCAAGGAATGATGCAACACTGCCACCACGTGGTGCCCGGTGGGAAATGGCTGAGGCAGAAAAAATATCCACCCATATTAAAATAGATGCACTTCTTCCCAGGCCTCTCTACACGTTTAACCTTTGCCTTTTCAGCTCAGAAGTCGGCTGGTGGAGAAGAGACCAGGCCTATTTCCAGGGACACAGGGCACAAGTGTAGCTGAGTAGTCAGGTTTACCCTTCTGAACTGCCATTTTTACTTCTCATTCCTTTCTGTTCTCCCCCAACCTGTTCCTTTCTTGTTAGTACCTATTATGTGACTCCAGCTTAATCAGCTTCCACGCCATTCCCGAATCTCAGCTGCTGGTTATTCAAGTGTGACCCAGAAATCTAAATCATGGATTCTACTCTCATGCTGATTCTCCAAGTTTCACAGAGCCCACACCCAGCCATTTGGAACCAAATCTTAGCCTGGTCTTTAAGAAGAAAAAAAGGAAAAAGAAGAACGAGAAATTCAGAAAACTCTAACAATGACCACTCCAGCAGTTGACCTGTCTGTTCTTTGAAATTTTTACCTCTTTATTAATCATGTAGGAATTAGTAGTGTAAATATCAGAGTCTGAGAAGCTATCTATAACTTAAGGGGACAAAAGGAATTTTCTAAATGAATCAAAGACATATATAGGTAAACTTACGTATCTGCAAAGAACAAACACCAGAATTTGCATCAGTGTGGTTTTTGGGTTCTAGTAGCATAAAATTATTTATATATATTTATTATAGCATGTACTATGTGCCAAGCATTGTGTTGTGTGTTTTGGATAAGATAAAACAGACCCAGCCCCAACCATCATGTCACTCACCATCCAGGAGGGAAGACATTTAACTTAAAAATATATATATCAATGAGATCTGTTCTACAAAGGAGTACAAAGTGCAACTGTTGGATCCCTCTGGAAGACTCTCTCGCCTCCCCCTGGAGGCAGCAGTGTGGTGTAGCACACAGCATGGTCTAAAGTCAGATCTAGGCTTGAAGTCCAACCTTCACACCCATTAGCTGGGAATGTGTGCGGGTCAATTTAACTCTTGGAGCCTCAGTTTTCTTATAAATAGAATCAATACATAGTTCTCTACTTCACGAGGATATTAAGAGGAATAAATGTGACATTGCATGAAAAGATGTGCAAGCTCCTGGTACAGAATAAATGGTAGCTCCCTCCTCCTCCCCTTTCAACCAGCATGCTTCTGATGACAAGGCAGTTGAAAACCCCACATGACTTTACCTTAGAGCTCGTATGCACAGTACTTAAAGACTAAAGACTGGATTTATTATCACCCAAGAAAAATCTGGTTATACTATTTTTTATGGTTATGCCCATATTATTAATGGCCCTTCTGCATGACAGGGGCTGGCTAGGTCCTCTGTATCTAAGCTCTAAGTCTCAAAACATTTTTTTAAATGCCACATTTCAAAGCTAAATACATACAGACAGTTAGTATCTGGGAAAGCTCATTATTTGCAGTGGGAAATGAAGACTCTTTCACTCCCATGGTACAGATCTGAGGTCTCCAAACCCCAGGCCAAGGACTGGTACCTGTCCATGGCCTGTTAGGAACTGGGCCACACAGCAGGAGGTGAGCGGCAGACAAGCCAGAAGTTTCATCTGTATTTACAGCCACTCCCCATCACTCACACCACAGCCTGAACTCCACCTCCTGTCAGATCAGCAGCAGTGTTAGATTCTCATAGAAACGCAAACCCTACTTAAACTGAGTATGTGAGGGATCTAGGTTGCACTCTCCTTATGAGAATCTAACGCCTGATGATCTGAGGCGGAGCTGAGGCAGTGATGGGGAATGGCTGCAAATACAGATTATCATAAGCAGAGAGGTTTGACTGCACAATACAACATGATGCGTTTGAATCATCTTGAAACCATGCCTCCTGACCCCCAGTCCATGGAAAAATTGTATTCTATGAAACTGGTGCCTGGTGCCAAAAAAGTTGGGGACCACTGGTATAGATGACAGCTTTGGTGTTTCCTAATTAGGAAGTGAAATTCAAAATGGCTTTTATCCTCATCCCTGGAGACAAGTTGGCACTTAATGTAAAATGAAACATTTGGATTGACCATTTGAAGGCACAGGAGATTTTCTAAGAGAATATGTACATTTGTTTGTACAAATCTGCCTGCTAGCTGCTTTGGTCAAACCATCATGCTAATTCTCCCATGCTCACTCTCAGCTCCTCTGAATCAGCCAGGAAAGACTTCCTCCCACCTTTCCTCCACCTTGAGAGACACTGCCTCCTGCCCGGCAAGGCCTTTATAAACTGCAGTTTAACTTTTGAGTTTACAGAGAAGGCTAGGAAATGTTCATCTCTAAAAGAACTTTAAGAAACACGAAAAAATCCACACACTGTAGCAGGATCAATATTCACTTTCACTGTACTCAGATGTACAAAAATAAATAATCTTTTTTTTCTTCTGTAATGGATCTGGGCATCCTCACAGGCTTTCACCCAGTTGATGGCAGGAGAAAAAAAGATGTTTGTCCGACCTAGTAATTTAGTCTTCGTGAGTATCACATTTCTGTTTGGACAACCTGGGTAAATGCTCAGTGTCTCAGAGACTCAGCCTCCTGCTTTTTTTGCTCCTCCTAAGACGCAAATTGGAGTATGGGAGGAAGGATGTGGCTCCCATGACCTCATGGAGGCAGAGGGGAGAGAGAAGCTGGGGTCCTGGAGATACAAGCTGGGTTGATCCCTGGAGACCACCCAGGCATGACCGTGAGCTTTGGGTGTTCTGCTGGAGCCTCTGTAAAGCCTATGCTCATCATAACTCAGGATGCCAGACTAGACCAACCTCAGCCCTTGCTGGCAGAGCAGACACACCCAAGGCCTGGCCAGGAATCTGGGCCCTGCTGTCCTCAGCAACATGGCTCTTTGCCCATAGAAGCAGCTCCTCTCTGCCAGGCTTTCCAGTTGGACTCTGCAAAATGCAGCCTCCAGCTCTGAGGACGTCATGGGAACTCCTGGGTATTTTTCAGTCATTTGAAAATTAAGGGAGGTTCAGGAAAGCCAAACCCAGACCCTCCTCAGCCTGAACAGGCTGAGCTGACCAGCGTTCTTTGATGACACTGCCCACAGGATGCTGCGAGGGCAATCTGTGAAACAAACCCACACAGAGAATCCCGAGTGCACTGATGGTGTTACACACACACGCACACATGCACTACCCAATTGCAGGGTTCAGGCCCAGAAAAAAAAGATCAAAACCCGTGTCTCATCCCTTCCTCACTCCCTGATCCCTGTCTTCTTACAATCTCCCATGCCAGAAACAGTAGACTGGATTTTTTTGCTTCCTCTACAAATTATCTGCCTCTGGGCATCAAGTGTTGTGCCCTGCCTGTCCCAAGCAGGCAGAGGGAGTAGCCTCCTCTGCACTTGGAAAGTCTCTGTGCTTTACCCACAGAGGACCACCTCTTGATGTGTTAAAGAAAGGGGGGAGTAAAAAGTGTTTGGAACATCTTCTGTCTCCTGAACAAAGAT
Organism: Lepilemur ruficaudatus; assembly: GCA_963574885.1. Classification (NCBI taxonomy): domain Eukaryota; kingdom Metazoa; phylum Chordata; class Mammalia; order Primates; family Lepilemuridae; genus Lepilemur; species Lepilemur ruficaudatus. The sequence continues at coordinate 13,179 of CAUYRT010019881.1, forward strand.
CCTTTTGTTTTACTGCAGAATCAGAAAATACTATTAGATATTTTAAATATCAAAATTGAAATATTAACTCTTTGCATTCCTCTTATAACCATCCTAAAAGGTAGGAGGATGCCTCAGGTAGAGAGAAGATTATATGTGGGAAATGCAAAATAAAAAATATTTCAAATATCACCCCATTGTTCTATCACGGCTCTTCAGCTAAGTTCTCCAGAGCTTCCTGAGTACACGCTAGAGTACAGCGGCAAGTGCGTAAGGGAGGAGACACGGTTTGTGGCCTCGAGGAACCTTCAGTCTAAGGGAAGAGAGATGGTACTCTTGAATAGTAAAGGGCAAGATCGGACTTGCACAAATGAGTGAAGGCAATAAGTGCTCTGGCTAGCAGTTCAAAAGGCACTCTGCCAACTCCTGACTCCCCCTCCTCCTGTGCTTTTGGGAAGTTTTGTTCTTCTTTTTTAATCTCTCTGCTGCTTGAAAGGAAAGCACCGAAGCAAAGAGAGAGCAAGCAGCTGCTACACACTCATAGCTGGGAACAACCCATAGCCAGGATCCAGCAATCCCCTGGGGAATAAGCAGAGTGGATGAGGACACGCACAGGGTCTCCGTTTTGCACATGCAATTTGTGCCCATAATCATTTTGATCCCTTCATGGGTCACATAAGGCTTTACGGAGCAAACATCCACTAATTACGATTATGCAAAATGTCTTGTTCCCGTGCAGCCTTCTATATGTGAAGTATATTCTACTATAAAATAAATCTTACATCAAATAATTTTTACAGGTCTGGATTTATTTCAATAATACCCTTTAAGAGAATGGTAGATGTAATTTAAGAAAGAGTCAACTTACATACAGAGATTTAAAAGGACATAGAACTAAATGTTGTCAGTGTTATTCTGGATGGTGTGTGTTTTTCCTTTGTGCTTTTTTAAAGATTAGTATCAACATTTAATAAGCCAAACAGAGCATGAAGTGTAACATTCAGAAATCAGAATTTCTTATACTTAGCTTTCTATAGATATCTCATTTGAGAAGCACTTAGATTTCCATCAAAAGGGGAAAAAAAGACATGACGAAAGTATAGGAGACCTGCTTGTGGACAGGGGCAGACATATGGACAGACAAGAGCAGGATGAGAAGGTCACCAGTCAGTGGCTCGTATCATAATTTTCCGCCTCTGAAGTCAGATCATAACAGACTCTAAGGTTTTCTTTAGCCTCCTGCCCTATGGCCTTCTCCAGCGAGTGGAGCCACATCTGCTTCCTTATTGGGCTGGCAGGGAAGGCATCACCTCCACTCAGGCCTTGCTCCAGACCCGTGTGATTCTCTCGTACACCAGATTGAATTTCTCTTCTATGTAAACCTTCAGTACTTGGTGTCATCGGCAAAGGGAATTTGGTGTCGTCGGCAAAGGGCAAAGGGAATTTTCCCGCCCCAGCCCTTCTGAAGGTTTGATCATTTGAGTCTCTAAAACAAACTGATAATAGATGAACAGGCTAAAAGGCATATAAGTTTATCACATGTGCATATGCACAGGAACCACACAAAATGTAAGACTCAACAAAGGGCCAGACTGTGGTTTTTATGCTGTATGGAACTGAATAGAGCCCAGGAGCTCCTGGAGGAGCTGGTGACATTATGTGGGGAAGAGGGCAGGAATCCCATGGGCGAGCAAAGCCTTCTACAGGTGAATTCCCTCAGGTAGCTGCCTTCAGAAAGAAAGATGAGAACCCGTGGTGAGCTTCTCTGTAGACCTTCCAAAGTATCGGACCTTTAGTCTCCTTGGCCTGGGAGTTCTCTGTACTTGGAAAATCCTTCCATAGTATCTTTCCTAGATCTAGAAAAGAGGACCTCAGAGAAAGCCTCTGTCTACATCCTGTTTGCTTACCAATGCAGATAGATGTAAGTTTCTTCTACAAAAGAGAGCTTTTCAACGCTTCAGCTTTTCTGAATAACCAATTTAAAATATGCCAGAGAAGCATATCTGGGGGCGGCATATTTTGGTTTCCCACTGTATCTCTGGCCTTCCTTTCTGACTCTCACCGTGTAATCCTCAACACGCTGCCTTGGCGATTTTTCACGCTCTCCACGGCTTTTAATCACCTTCTGTTTCTCAAATCCCTTGAAAAGAGCAGTGACAGATCTGTCTGCGGAGCCCAGGTCTGCAGTAAGTTGATCTTTTTCTTTCAGAAGCTGCCCCATTGTAACGCTGATTCCGACTCTGCCAAGCTCCTTCTGTTCCTGGGCTTCCCCCATCACCACCCTGCGAAGGGTTAGATCACTTCAAACCACACCGTAAGTTTCTTCACGTCCAGGCATTGCACCTAGAGCTCCTGGCGCTTGCATTTCTCACCCAGGTTCTCCCTTTGCGTGGCTGTAACCACGGCGTCCAGGTGCTCCTTGGGCAACATTGTCCTCAGGGAGAGGGACCATGAGCAGAGATGGGCCAACGCATCAGGAAGGAGCCACCACAAGAACAATTAGTGCCCCTAAGAAGTCAGATTCTGCAGACTTCCAGAGGGAGGCTTGTTTGTATCACAAATGCTGTTGGGCTCATTGGCCGGGGATACATTTATTAGGGCTATCTTTCAGGAAGAGGACAAATTTGAGGTATACAAACTGTTTTGTCAGGGCAGATTTCCTCAGCGAGGTAGTTCCAAACTTCTCCAAGTAATTTATCTTGTTCCTTGTGCCTAGAACATCAGCTAGGTCTCTGCACCTTTCTCCTTTTTGGGGGTCCACGGCAGGCTCTGGCCCATGCTGGAAAGAGGAGCCATCATCAGCTAGAGGTGTAGACTGCCTGAAGAGTTCCCGAAGAACTCATTATTCCTTCCTCACCCACTGCTCTCCAAGTCTCCACTGAGATTTTTGTCTCTAATACATATCCTCAGGTAATTCCAATTTCCATCCAAAATTGAGAGCACTGACAAAGGATTAAGTTCATCCCCAGTAGAGGGCCAGGTGAACTTAGAAGGGGTCCACACAAGAATGTTGCTCAATTGTCTCATTTCTCTTGAGTTTGGCTTTTATGGCTTTACTTAATTTGGGTGTTTTGTGATTCGCCAGAAAACCAGGCAATTCCTCATATACTGTATTAAATTCTAGAGAATGCCTTCTAGAGACAAATGAACGTAAATTTTATATAGATATAATGCTTTTGCTTTTGTGCCCTTCTATTATGCCAATCATTAAGATTTTACTCTCTTGGCTAAACTGAGGTTCAGGTAATACCTTCATATCAGATATCATAATTTCCTGCCGATGAATTGAGAGTAGCACGTGCTAGCAGAGCACCTGACTACCTGTCTAATGTAAACTGCAGATGACTATTAATTCAAGTAAAATAAAATGCTTTGCCTTGCCCAGGTCCTTTTTCCTTGGCCTGCTGTTCACAGGCCTCCACAAGGATTCTCAAACCTCGAGAAGCATCAGCATCGCCTGGAGATTGTTAAAACACAGATTGCTGGACCCCATCCCTGAGTTTCTGGTTAAGTAGGTCTGGGTTGGGATCTAAGAAGTTGCATCTCGAAGCTCCTAGATGATGCTGATACTGTTGATGTAAAGGCAAATACAAATCAGAAGACAAAAATTCAGTTCTCTCTATTGCAAAGAAAAGGGAAAGAGACTTTCCCCCAAAGCCTTTTCTTTGAGCATTTACCTTAGAAAACTAGTAAGTGTAAGCTCTTTCTCTGCCTGTTTGAAATGTATGCACATCTTTTTAAAAGCTAAATAAGCTTCTTGCCAATTTTACAACCCAGGAATGTCTCCTCAAAGACCTGGGAGCCATTGCTTTGAAACGTAATCCCCCAGGAAGATTGGGCCCCTATCTCCCAGTTCCTTGGGAGGTTGGGAGCCTAACTTCAGTTGATGCCTGGATCCAAATTGCAAACCCACCTCCAGACATAAAAATTTTATTTTCCCCGTTTGATAAAGGCAAAACACAGATCAAACACAGATGATCACCTCAATTTCCAGGTGAATTTAGGATGAATTGTGTGTAGCAAATGGCGCTGCCAAGCCCTCTTGAGGGCTAGTTATTGTTTATCTCAAGAATATGTATGGAGTGTGTCGCATCTGCTTGACTACATAGAAGAGTAAGACTTCTTTCTGTCTTTGCAATTGCTTAATGGATTGCCTGTGATGTGTGTCACATTCCAGTTCAACACTTATTCAATAAGCAAACTCTTTTTCTTTGTCTTCTATGTTTGTTAGAGAGGGTTTCTAGATTGGCTGGAGTTTTCTTTTTTTTCTTTGTGTTTTTTTTTTTGTGTGTATATGCGTGTGTTCTAAATTTTCTGTGTGGAATATTCATTACATGTGATTTTCAAATAATATTATGCCATGGAATTAAAATAAGAATTAAATTCATCAGAATAGAATTTAGTTGTCTTGGGTTAAAATAAAAATTAAATATCAGGAAGGAAGAATTAATTCTGAAATATTCTAGATAATCTTTAACATGATTTTTTTATTAACACTGTTATTATAGGCCTGGTTTCTCCATCTGAGAAATGAGGATTATACAACTCATGTGTTAATCAATTATATTTTGAAAGATGTTTAAACATCTTTTCAATATGTCCCAAAGTACAGTAAACACTGGGCATAAGCATATATCTCCAGGCCCTCTTGTCATTTATAAATTTTTTTCTCTGATGGAGAGAGACTTCTTTTGAAACTATGACTCTTGTGTTAAGAAAGAAAGGGGGAAAAAATAAAAACAAGTTCAGGGCTTTTCCAGTGCTTTTCAAGTAGTCAGGATACAAAAAGTAAAAGAAATGGGTCTCTTTCATAATATTTATATAAATCCAATATAAACCCACCACCTTCCCTCATCCGCATGATCTCCTGTATTTCTATCAGTAAAATACTTAAGATTTTTTGATTGAGTGTTGTTTATTTTTTTAATTACACTATGTATTTTAAATCCTAGAAAGAAATACTTCCCATACTTTTACTTGTATTTGAAGAATGCCACAGCAATGAATAACGGCCTCATAAACAAAGGCCAATGATAATTTTTTGTGCGTTAAACCTTTTATCAACCCTAAATCCAAATGCGGTCAGGCTATGATGACTAATGAACAGAAGAAACAAGAGGCTGTCTGCTATCTAAATCCCTGCAGTAAAACTCACAAGTAGGCCACCTACTACACTAAACATCATTACCAGTTTGGCTTTTGCCAAGAAGAGCTCGAAGGCTTTGTGTGCTGTGCAGTTTTGTATTGAGAAGGAGAGGAAGGAAAGGGGAAAGGTCCAGGGAGGGGGAGAACCACACAGGAAGCCCCCAAATTCCTAAGAGCCACAGAGGAAACAGCCCATATGAACAATTAAGAGCATAGAATGGAATCAAACAGATCTGGCTTTGTAACCAGCCTCAACCATTAACTCACACTGTGACCTTGGTCAGGTTATTTAATCTCCCTGGGAAGTTTCCTCACCTGAAAAGTGAGTTAATATTAAATGAGATAATACCCTCAATAAAGGGTAGCCACAGATATTGTTATAGAATTGTTCTATCCAAACAAGATAGAACACATCGCCGTTCAAATATATCAGAGTTCTTACCTTTGTATATGCCAGTGTCTTAGTTTATGACCTTGATAATTTGTTTTTTTAAAAAAAGACAGAAAGAAAACAGGAGAGCTTGGCAAAATAATCACATAAATTATCAAGCAACCAAAAGCCAATAAAACCCAACCTGACTTTCAAATAAGGCACGAATTCTTCAGTTTGTCTCTTTAAGAAAGCAGAGCTCTGAGTCCACCATTTAGCAAAAAATAAAATAAAAACTCAACTACGGCTCATTCCTATCAGAGAGACTTACTGCTTTCAACCCAATTTATCATTCTATGGTATAAATCAGCATCACTACAGCATGTTTCAGATTAATTAAAAGACATTCCTTTCCATCCAAGGTATAATCAAGGCAATTTACTTCCAAACATAATCAAGAAATTATATAAAGGAAGATTAAACATACGAGGAATTTTTTCATGTGTGAAGTTAATTGATTTTCATATCTTTTTTTTTTTTTAGGTTTTAAATGAGGAGT